>PVJO010001804.1:22678-160028 GCA_004026905.1 Hystrix cristata | reverse complement strand
AACTGCACAGTTAGGATTAAGAACAATCTAATGCAGTTTTGGGGGTCAAGGAGGGGTTGCCAGGGATCAAACTCAGGACCTTGCCCTTGCTAGGCAAGCGTTCTACCACTGAGCTAGATCCCCAACCCCTGATGCGGTATTTTTAAAAATTCAAAGTGAATGCTAAAATATTCATGATGAACAAAATATTAAAATTTTAAATAAAGACCAGGTTGGTACTAGCACTGTGCCGAGCCATTACTAGAGGGGCAATGCAAGGAAAAGGCTGCAAAGCTAATTCTGTCTTTGTTTAAAATGTGGATGTTTTGTTCATCATGGACCCTTGCCTTGGGTCAGGAGTACTCCTCAGTGGGAGAGTCCTTGCCTGGCAAGAATGAGACCTGGCAAGGACAGGGAGAAAAGACTGCTAGGAGCTATCACTTACCTCCATTACCGGGACTTAGACTTTTCTTTAAATACTGTGCCTGGAGTGAGCACCTGCTCCCCTTCCCCAGCTTGCCTGTCCCATGAGGATCATCACGAAGCTTCAGTGAGAGGGTGAGAGAGCCAGTGTTATCACTTGGAGGTTTTAACTGCAGATCCGTGTAAACAATTATCTTGTATCTGTTCCCCCATTCAGAGGCTAAGCCGCTTCCTCTGCTTGCTGCTTTCTGAGGGAAAATGAGAATAAAGAATCAAACCCTTGGCTCCAAGCTGCAAAAGAGGCTTTGAAACCCAGAGACTGTAACCTTACAAGAGCGGCGTGTTGAGAGGGAAATCATTTTTGTAGGCCCATAGCCTGGTTTTGAACCTGAAGAGCCCTGGAGAGGGAAGTGTGTGTCAGCCCACCCAGGAGGAAACCAAAGGCTCACCCTGCCGAGCAGCAGCAGGGGCACAGAACCACACCTAACACCATACTGAGAAAGGGACCAGGGTGGCACTGGAGAAACCCTGGGGCATCAGGAACACGGGGCAGAGGGGACCAACCCGCACTCCCTCAGCAGGTATGGTCTGTGGGCCTCCCACAAGCCCCACCCCATGTGGACAGGGCTTGGGAGATGGAGGTGGGGACCCTGCTCGGAGGGAGCTGTGGGTGGCACGGGCTGCTAGGCCCAAGGGGCTGCAGGGTCCAGGGACCCTGGTCAGCAGAGGTCCAGCAGCCACGGTCGCTGTGGGCAGGGGCGGGGAGCACTGCTCTGGATGCCCCAAGCCCACAGACACCCCAGGAGCAACTCTGTGGAAGATGCAAGCCTCCTTGGGAGAAGGAAAGACTGGGAGAGGGGCAAGCTCCTCACCTGATTGGACTCGAGGCCTTTCTGAGTCTTAATTCAAAGGAGACTGAGTTGCCTGGAGTCCAGTTACTGATAAGCTGGGTGTCTTGGTCACTTTCCTCACTGCTGGTACAAAAATGCCTGACACTTGCAACTTGGAGGACAGGTTTATTTTGGCTCATGGTTTCAGAATTCTCAGTCCTCAAGTGGTCAGCTACACAGCGGAAGGGTCAGGCGGAGGAGAGCTGCTCACATCGCAGTAGCCAGGAAGCAGAGAAAGTAGGGAGCCAGGAGACACGCCCTTCAGGTCACTGCCCCAGTGACCACCTCTTCCAACCAGTCAGCTGTGGGACCCTGTGTTCAACCCTCTTCCAAAAGCCCCACCTACAAGCACAGGAGGCTCCTGGGGGACATCGAGATCTATACCGTAACATTCCACCCCGACCCCCGCCATGAGGTAGAAATGGCTAAGGCTGGCTGGCAAAGGAAGGTGACCTGGGGGAGTGGCCTGAACCTGACATCAGCCAGAGTTGCCAATTTCAAGCACTGGCCCCCTTACATGAACTGTAGGGAGTGTTCGTGAGTTTCCATGAGAACTCCATTCTATAAATAAAAGCAACACCAGAAGCAACCTCTCTTCTTCTCTACAGAGCCACCAGGAAGGGGGATCTCCCTTTTCCCTCCCATGTGAGATGGTGGCTGTGGACCCAGCACCACCGCTAGCCTGCCTTTCTCGTGGTAACCCCTACTGTGCCTTTTAGGCTTGGTACACATTTTGCTGTATCTATTGTTATGCTCAACTTTCCTTTTCTTCTTTTCTCCATACTTTTAAATAAAACTTAAAACTACTTTTTGCCCCCCTCATTCAATTCTTTGCTTGAGGAGAGGAAGAACCCAGGAATATGGGAACCCATCCTATAACACCAAGACTCACATGCACCTCTTTATGCAAAATTCATTTTTTCTGTCTTGAAGAATCTCCAAAGTCTTTTTAATTTTGTTTTGTTTTCTTTCTTGTTGTCGTTTTGTTTTGTTTTGGGGTACTGGGGATCAAACTCAAGGCCTTGTGCTTGCTAGACGAGCACAGTTTTGGTTTTTTTGAGACAGGGTCTCACTATGTAGTTCAGGCTGGCCTTGAACTGGAGGTGATCCTCCTGCCTCAATTTCCCAAATGCTGGGATTATAGGCTTGTACCACCACGACTGACCTCCAAAACTTTAAAATCCCAGCGTTGCTGAAAAGTCCAAGTTCAAAAATCTCCTCTGAGACTGAAGGCAAACTCTTAACTGTGAGCTCCTGTAAAAATCAAAAGGAAAGTTAAACACTGTCAACACACAACGGCACAGGGTGAACATTCCCATTTCAAAAGAGAGGAACAGGAGGGTAGAAAGGAACAGGGCCAAAGCAAGACTGAAACTCCACAGGGCAAACACTGGATCCCGAAGCTCCATGTCTGGCAGCCAAGGAAAGATGTGAACCCCACCAGGCTTGGTCAGTCCCACCCTGACAGGATTGCAGCTTGTAGCTGTCATGGTCTCTCTCCTGGGCTGACTCTGCTCATTGCCTGCAGCTTTCCTCAGTGGATGGTCCACATTTCTGGCTTCTCCAACTTCCTGATGTCCCCATTGTACTTTTGGCTTCATTCCCACAGCTTCACGCACTGACCTCTCAGGCACACCCTGCCTTCTGAAATCTGGGTGGAAGCCTTCCTGACTCTTGCATTCTGCATGTCTGTAAAACCAGCAACAGTTGGATGATCCCAAGGTCTGTTGCCAGCTCAAGCAATAGCTGAGCCCCCTTGGATCATGACCTCTGAGTGCCTGGATGGCTGAGCACTGTATTAATCAATTCCCTAGCTGGCCCTTTTCAAGCAGGGCGGCCTGAGGCTTTCTTTTCAAAGCAAAGTTTGTTACTTTTGAACCCTTGAGGCTGTGAAGCAGGGTTCTCGATGATTCCTGTGATGTGGCAAGGAATCTTTCCTATTGTCTCCATACAGAATACTTGGCTTCTTTTTAATGTTGATCTTTTAGCAACCAAGCTTTCCTCAGCAAAAACTTTACAGGCCCTGACTTTACAGGAGCTTCCTTTCTGGTGTAACTCAAAACTTTTTAAATGTGCTTTTTGCTGCTCTTTCTCAGCGTAAATCTAAATGTAGCAAGCAGTAATTATGCTACAGCCTGAACATTGGACTACTTTGAAATTTTCTCTGCCAGATTAATTACTCTGCTCCCCTTAATTTCATTCTCCCACAAAATCTCAGGACATAAGCAAAATGTAGACAAATTTTCTGCCAGAGCACAACACACATGGCCTGGAGTCGAACTCCAGTGAAGTCCTTGTTCCCAGTTTAAACCTCCTGAGACTGGTCTTTACAGCTGCATTTCTATCAACCTTCTGATTTTCTGACCACCAACCAGAGTCATGCTCAGGTCACAGCATTCTTAGGGGTTCTTCAGGGCTGGGAATTTAGCTCAGTGATTAGAGTGCTTGCCTTGCAAGCACAAGGCCCTGAGTTCGATCCCCAGCACCACAAAAAAAAAAAAAAAAGATGGAGTCTTAGGGGTTCTTCTCCAGTCAGCGTCTCCAAATCTTTCCAAACTCCCCCATGAACCAGGTCCAAAGTCTTCTAGATCACATGGCCAGGGAATTATAGCAACAAACCCAATTCTGGTACCGAAATCTGACTTGGTCACATTCTCATCACTGGGACACAATGCCTACACTCACAACTTCAGAGAGCTTTACTTTGGCTCATGTTTCCGAAGTTTCAGTTCCTGTTCAGCAAGCTTAAACATGAACACCCCGAGGAAAGGACCTGGCTGGAGGGGAGCTGCTCACAGCACAGCAATCAGGAAGCAGAGAGAGAGGGACAGTCGGGGAGGAAGATAAACCCTTCCAGGTCATGCTGCCGCCGGCAACCTGCCTCTCCTGACCAGGGCCCTCCTCCCAACAGCAAGCTAGCTACAAGACGCCATGCTCCTGTTCCTCACCAAAAGCCCCACCTTCGAGCACATGAGGCTCTAAGGGGACAGCAGATAGACCCCAGGGCACCAAGGAACACTTCTGAGACCTTGAGCGTACCCTGTGAGCGTGCCCTGTGTGCTGGGTGCACGTGGGAGCCTTCCTCAGGGCCCTTAAGAAAGGGCCTGGCTCCTCCAGTGGCCTCCAGGCCCCACCCCTGCCTGGCGTGTCTCACGCGCGCCAGAGAAGATACAACTCACAACTCCCCCCTTCTCAGTGATGGTACCTGCATGAGCAGGATGTGGGAGAGCTCGCTGCCTTACCAGGCAGACCTGTCCTCCTGCTGTGGGGCTGAAAATGTCCCTGGGGGCTGGGTGCAGGCCTGTGGACACCCACTCTGGATTCTGAGCTAAGGTGAGTGGTATGGCATAGCACAGGGAGAGAAACGGGGAGAGTTGCAGCTTCGCAGCCCAGGGCCAGGGGGAGGCCCCTGGTTGGGCAGCCTCCGGATGCCCGAGTCCTTCCCATGAACGCCTCATCTGCTGGAATTAGGTGAAGCCAGCTTCTGCTGTCTGCAAAGTGTTCCAGTACCCAGATTGCAACGCTCAGGGAGTCCCGCACTTGGCGCCCCCGCCACCGCCTTGCACCATGAACCCAGAGTCCCGCTGCACTGCGGGTGCCTCCTGTGTGCGTGCTCAGGAAGGAGCTGGCCTGTGTCCGCCCACCTTGGTGCCAAGACCACCAGGCATGCACGGCAGAATCAGGCAAAGCTGTCTTCCACAGGGACAATGTCTCCCATCAGCCCGGGAGCTCACAGTCTGCTCATCACACTCAATCCAGGTCTTCCGTGGGGACCTCTGAGCATACACTTACACTGACGTTCACACTCACCTCCCGCACTCACACCACCAGCTGCAAATGCAGTGTCCACGCCCCACGCAGCCACCCAGGCACAAGTGACAGATGAGCAGGGAAGGGCCTAGTGTTCACAAGCGATGGCTGCTCAGGAACTGAGTGCCTTGGGAAGTGGCCTCGTCCCTCCCACCATCAGAGAAGTACTTCTGGAGGTGTTTACAACTCCTGTGTGGCAGAGCCCACCCTGCAGCAGCGCCTCTGCAGAGAGAGAGGGTCCCTGGGACCCCCAGCAGGGTCTGGGCTGGAGTGTGGGAGTCCCAAGCCTGACTCCTCCCAGGCCTGGCCCATAGCTCACGCAGGGAACAGTGCCTGGGGAATGTGTGTCTCTCCAGATGGCCCGAGAGGAACTGGAGGAGGGATTCTGAGTGTCATGCACCCATCTGTGCTGTCCCTGCTGTCCTCGGTGCTCAGGCCTTCCCACCACCCCCAACTGTTCCCAAGAACAGGTGTCCTGAACGCTCGAATCCCCATGCCCGAGGAGCCCTATGTGCCCAGCTGGACAGCTGTCAAGGCGGGAGCGCCTGCTTCCCACTAGCAAATGACCCATCCTGGCCTGGGTGCATCAGAGATGGGGTTGACCTGCACTCCCCAGTGTGCACCCCATCCTGCTGAGGCCCCACCCCTGCCCACACCCCACTCTGTGTCCCCAGTTTCCCCGAGGGAGGCCTTCTGTGGCCTGTCACAGAGTGGTCCCAGCACCAGGCAGGCTTAGGAGCTGACAATCGGTTAGGGCGACTGCACCCATAGAAAGTCTGGAATATTGGGGGACCTCCAGGAGCAGCTACAGCTCTGCTGGGAGGCTGGGTCCCAGGGGACAGAGAGGCAGCAGCTGCCAAGGTCCCCGGCCGAGGGTGGCCTCAGGGACTGTCCCGCACTGTGATCACAGGAGCTGCTCCCAGAGCCAGCAGAAGTGGGCCAGACCCTGTCTGTCCCCAGCATGGCTGTAACTGAGTCCCCACCCCTCTGGGCCTCTCTATCCCTCTGTCCAGTATCGAAGCTGCCCTTGCTGTGGTGCCAAGCACTCTGTGCCCCTCATCTCACTTTGTTTTTGCCCAGCTCACACAGCCAGCCCCTTCCACCAGAAGCCACAGGCAGAGCATCCCCTGTGACCTGGGGGACACAGGACACCAGCAGATTCTGGCCTGCCCTCCAACGACAGCCTCCAGGCTGGCGTGCAAAGGCCACCATCGGGGAGTGGGGCAGAGGGGACACGCACAGCCTGGAGGGCCTGGCTGCCAGTGCCTGGGTGCAGGAGCTGTGGCCAGGCACAGGTGCCCAGAGCCTCATGGGCCCCTGGGTGGCATCACTCATCCACCCTTCCACCCCCTCGCCACTGGTCACCGTGTGCTCCCAAAGTGTGCACAGGACAGGCCCTGTCCTCGTCATCACAGAGGGGACCCAGGAGGGCCCCTTAGCCCCTGCCACCCTCACCAGCAGGCCCCACCCACATCCTTGCTGGCTGCGTGACAGTGCTTGTCCCACCCTGTGTCACACAGCCCCCTGGGCGGGGCCTGATGGGCTGTGGCCCCCGCTCCGGGCTGGGACAGGAAGCACAGGGGTTGCTTGGGCCCCTCCTCTTGGGGGCCACAGCTCCAGCACAGGTGTCACCATAGTGGAGTGGCCCCAGCTCATGTGTCCTGGAAACAGCAGTGGGGGAGGGGAGGTAACAAGAGAGGGAGAGATGTGCCTCCGTGTCCCTGACGCGGTGGCCCTGCTGGGCCCAGGACAGGAAATGTGAGCAGTAAGGGGTCACTGCAGGGAGGTGGTGGTGGAAGGGTTGAGCTAGGGGATGTGTGTGTCTGTGTGCGTGTCGCCATGTGCACATTGGACTTCCGTGTCTGTGTCCATGTCCTTGCGTGTCATTGTATGCATGTGTGTGCCCGTAGACACAGGTGTCCCAGGTGTCCGCGTTGCATCGTGTGGCTGAGCTCCAGGTCTCTGTGTCCCATGGGTGTTCAGGTGCCATGTGTCCGCAGGCTGGAGTCATCCGGGCCCTGGGTCATTGCCACACTCTCTGCCTGTGCTTTCGGGTCCTCAGGCAGCGGGCTGAGGGGCTCACCAAGGCCAACTGCATCCTCAACTCCCTCCTCCATCGCTCGCACTGACTGGTGCCACCTACAGCCCACACAGAGCCCGGCTGACTGGGACAGCCTCAGGCCATGCAGGACTGTGTGGGCACAGCAGCCCTAAGGCCAGTGGAGCTGCTCCCCAGGCACCAGGACGGGCCGGTAGATGCAGGGGTGAGGTGGCTGCTGGACCCTGAGCCAGGCTCCTCCTGCGTGAGACAAGGGGATGGTCGTTCTGCTGTGCCCAGCACAAATGCACCTGGCTGAGTGACAAATGTGCAAGTACCTGCTGGCAGCCCAGTGCCAGGCTGCAGCACATGAAAGAGGGGTGCAAACATTGGGTCATTAGTGTCTATTCTCCTTCTTATAGAGGAGCCACCCTGCTCTGACCCCCGGCCTTTGTCAGCACCTCGCTACCCTGTGCCGGGGTCTGGCTGTCCATTCTCATGGACCTTCTGGGGACAAGGCTCAGCCACTGTCTCCTTAGGCCCCCTAGCAGGACTCAAAGGGCTCAGAAGTCCTGTTCTGACACCACGCCATGCTGAGGCCAGGATTGGAGGTCATGCAGTAGGGAGATCCTCCTTCCTCTGCCTCCCCAGGGGTCCTGCCATCCCTGCACCTCTGGTCAGCACAGGAGACTGACAGTGAGGTGACTTGTCCCCAGAGTCACTGTGGCTCAAGGTTCCAATGGGTCCCGGACTCTGAATCAGGCCCAGCCCTTGCCTGCACCCCACAGGGTGCCCTGTAACCACCCTTGGTCCTTTGAGTATCTGGGGACATGATGGCACACTCTGTCCCAATGCTCTTTATTTCCTGGGTACAGTAGCTGGGCCATTCCGTCTGCCAGGCTGGCACCCTGGGAAGGGGGAAGGGCTTGGTGAGGGCCTGGGCCGAGTGTGCCATCCCCTGGAAGCCCCGGCCACCCACTGCGTGTCCAGGGTCTCCAGCTGCAGGTAGCCCCACATGCCACAGCCACCCTCTCAGGCCTCTCCCTTGCCTAGGCCCAGGCTCAGCTGGGTGCTGGGTAGTGGGCGCCACAGGAAGGGACACAGAAGGAGTCAGCGGAGGTCGGGGCTCTGTAGAGAGAGAGGAAGCCATAGGGTGGGGGCAGCTGTGCCCCATCCTCCCCACAGCCCAGGTCATCGGATCCACTGTCCCTCGTCTTTAGGTTTGTCCCCCTGTCCCTGCCACCCAGGGGCCACTGCAGGAACAGCAACGTGCAGGGGATCATGAGACAGAATGGCCAAGGCCGGGAGGAGGGTGCTGAGGGTGGAGCTGGGTGCGCTACCTTGACCCATGCAGGTGCAGGCGCTGTGGACTCTCTGAGGCCCTGGGTTTGGGCTCCAAGTGGGTGAGGCCCTGGTTGAGGGTGTAGCCGCTCGGCTTCAGGGGCTGGACGCCACCTCGGGTCCAGCCTTCCCGGTCCAGCCCCTTGGGGATGTTTTCGAAGAACCTAGGGTGGAGGTGTCGCTGACCACAGAAACCCCAGCCTGGGTCTACTCGGGGCTATCTCTAGGGACCCCAGTGTCCCCTCACTGTCCTGGCCGCCCCCAGCACCCTGACACTGAGGAGGTACCAGGGATGTAAGGGACAGTTTTGGCCATGTGCCCCATGGGTAGCATCCCTTCCCTCCACCTTGCCATTGAGCTCCCTGGGCCTGGGCCAGGCAAGAAGGACACAGAGAGCCGGACGCGGGGTTCCACAGTGGCTTACGAAGAGAGGTGCAGACATGCTGCTGGGGAGCAGTGGTTACTACCCCCAGGGGCAAGCAGAGGGTATGCAGGACCCCAGGACCCAGACGGGGTCAGGACAGGCGAGGGGCAGCCGGGGGAGGAGGCCCGGCCAAGATGGCAAGGACTAGGGTGGCTGGGAAGTTGGGGAGGGAGGTGACCCGAGAGAGGCGAGGGCACGGTTGCCTCCACTCCCACTACTCCCTTTCCCTTTCCACTTGCCCGTAGCAGTCCCCAAGCCAGTGTCCTCAGTCTTGGTACCATGTCACCCCTCAGGGTGGCCTGGCACCCACTCAACCCCCTCTTCTGTCACCTCTGCCTCCTCCCCAAGCCCTGACCACAGCGCAGGGACCTCGAGCTCCCCCAGGGCCTGGAACCCTGGGACTCTGCCCGCACTCTGCCCGGATAGTGTCAGTGCTGAATCAGGGAGTCAACTGAGCGGGGAGAGGACGGGGCTGGGGACGGGAGGCTGAGAACACAGGAAGGGCGGGGACACCTTGTTATCCAGAGGAGTGGGGCATGTCGGTGCTGATGACAGAGGAAGCCTGGGTGCCCCACTCAGAGGGCTGTGTCCCGGGACACTGCTGCCTTTACAACATCCCATGACGCCTACCCGCCCATGACCCAGGGACCCCTCACCCAAGGCCCTAGGGCAACGGGCCTCACCCCTGGCTGTAGGTGGTCAGGTATCGACTGTCCTGGTCAGGGTCTCGCGGGCTCCAGACATAGCTGGTGTTGTTCAGGCTGAAGCTTGTGGGCTCCTGCAGTAGGGGACAGCGGGGGACAGCCAGGATGTCAGACAGTGTGGGGGTGGGGCTGGCACAGAGGGTGGGAAGGCCTCACCTTGGTCCCCACAGTCTCGCGGCCCAGAAGGGCCACGTTGGTCTGCTGCATTGGCCGGGGCGGCCGGAAGTGCCGGTGGGTCGTGCTGCTGGGTGCAGGGCCAAGAGGGGACATCTGTGGGCCACAGGGCACGGTGAGGTGGCAGGCACAGAATCCACCAGTTCAGGGCAGGACTTTGCCCGCCCCGCCCCCACCCAAGCTCCAAGTTCTGCCTAGATGCCCCTCCTCCAGGGCACCCCTGCCGCTCACCCTGGGGTTCAGTGTCCTCTCATTCACTCGGCTGTAGCCAGTCTCCCGCTCAGAGCCTCTGGCCAATGCTGGCAGGAAATCACTTCCCTGGGGCGCAAGGCAGCTATGGGAGTGCATCTGTCAGTCCCACCACCCTGGGGTCCCCTGGACAGCCTAGGCCCCACATAGCAGCTCGCATACCTGTGGGTTAGTCACAGGAAGGAAGTCCGCCTTAGTGACACTGTGGGCTGGGAGGAGGACCTGGGAAGGGGCACAGAGGGGCATCAGGGCAGCTGATGCAGCCCACCCTGCATCCGCTACCCCTGCCCACTCTGCCTCCAGCTTAGCCAGGATCCCCCTAGAGCCCAGCATGGGACACACGCCCATCAGCCCAGCCTCTGGGAGGCTGAGGCAGGAGGATTGCAAGTTTGAGCTTAGCCTGGACAATTTAGCGACTTATAGAGACCCCCATATCAAAATAAAAAAAAGAAAAGGGATGAGGATGCAGGTCCATGCAGGTCCTAGGTTCAATCCCTAGTACCGTAAAAACACAAAAGCATAACCAAGATGCACCATGTACAGGTACAAAATAAATGTGATGAATGTAACCATTATATGTACATTGTACCAATACATGTTCTCGGTTAAAAAATAAAAATAAAAATTAAAAAAAACACAAAAGCATAAACAAAAAAACAGATGGGCCTCACTGGGGCAACTGGGGCTAGGAAGAGTTGAGGAAGAAGGAAGGGAGGGTCTGGCCCTCAGTGGGAGCCCAAAAGCCAGGTCCTTCCTTGAGCCCTCCAGGCCTGGCCACACTCCAGTTCTTACACTCCATTTCCTCCCTCTAAAATGGGGTGGCTGGGCTTGAGCAGAGCGCCCCCACCCCTTTCTGAGCTGAGCTCTGCCGCTCATGTGGTCGAGTCTGCTGGGAACCCTAGCGCATGGGTGTCAGTCACCAGGGACCCCGGCTGGGCCTGGACTCACGGGGTCCCCTGGCAGGGCCTGGGAGGGCGGCTGGAAGCCCATGGGGCCCTCAGCGGAGCCTGTGGCGAAACCAGTCCTCTCCTTGGCACCGATGGATCTCTTCTGAAGCAGATCTGGGAGGACAGGACCAGGGTTGTCCCCATCACTGGCCCCACTCGCCTGGCTGCCCCGCTCCCTGGTATGTTGGGGCCTGCTGGCTGCCCTCTGGTTGTGCCTACCCTGCTGGGTGGACAGCTCCCTGAGATACCTGGAATTGTACTCGGAGGTCATGAAGCGCAGGCCCTGGAACACAGGGGCGACAGGGAGCCTGTGGACCAGGGAGTCGCAAGCCACTCTGGGCTCCTGGCCTGAGCCTTGGGGACCTGAGGCCAGGAGAGTGCGGGTGGGAAGAAAGGCCGAGGCAGCAGACGGAGAGCAGGGGAGCCCACTGGCCCCTGCAAGGCTGTCTGGGGACCCCCTCACACACGGCACTCACGTAGCACGCGTTCTCCCGCTCCAGAGAACCCTTGTCCTGCTGCTGGAGGAACGGGGGCATGGCCTTGGGCTCCAGCCCTGGGATGGCCTGCGGCCCGTGCTCCTGTGTGTCGAAGTGGACCTTCTTGACCTGGGCACGGGGCGGGAGCCAGTGGTAGTCATTTCCTGGCCTCGAGGCACCCCAGCCATGCTCTCGGCAATTCCTACAGCTCCTGAGCCACTTGCCCCACACTGGACCCTGCTGTCTCAGGGCCTTGGCACCTGCTGTTGGCACCTCCTGGAGTGCTCATCCCTCCATGGGGACACTAGCCCTCAGACCCATGTCCTGGGTCCCCATTGCCAGCTCTTTCCTGACTCCTTTACTTCGACTTCACCCCAGTCTCCCTGAGGCACTCCTCCCCCTGCCCTTCACCCCGGGGCTGGAGGCAGCTCGCAGGAAGAGCCTTGCCCAGTGTGTGTGAAGCCCTGGCTCCATCTCCAATAGCAAAAGAAGGAAGAAGAGCTAGATGCCAGAACTGCTTGGCTGGATGGATGAGTGAACGAATGTCCTTTCTGGTGGTCTTGGTGGTGCCTGAGAAGATGGCGATAATGATGGCAGAAACAGAGGATGGGCAGTGATGACCGTGGTCTGGTGGCGAGGGGTGACAGGTTTGGGCTGTGGGGTAGGAGGGTCGGGAGGGAAGAAGGAGGGAGATGAGGGCAGTACAGGCTTGGGGGACAGGAGGACAGGGGACAGGCGAGCGCCCAGCCCCCCCCAAGCCTGAACTGACCTCCTTGGTGAGCAGCCCTGTAGCCAGCTTCTCCCGCCCATAACCGGAGCAGGTCTGGTGCATGTTCCAGGGCAGGGGGTCCTGGCCGTTAGGCCCCTCCAAGGGGCCATAGCTCTTTCTGGTCACTGACTGGAAGGTGTCCCGGACTTGTTCCCTGGGGCACACGAGCAGGAGCTGGCACCCTCGGGCTCCTGTCTTGTGGGTGGCATTGCTGAGGCCCACATGCTCGCCCTCCCCGGCCTCTCCCAACACCCTGGGAGCCCCAGGACACAGGCCCTGAGTTGGTCCAGTGGTCTCTGGTGCTCCCCAGGGCAAGGGTCCGCCAGGCTGGGCTCACACAGACTGTACCCCATGGCCGGGTTGTCCAGGGCATCCAGACTGGGCTGGTACGAGATCAGGGGCCGCAGGTTTGACTTGTAGCCGGTGCCCACATGGCTGCCCACTCGGGGCTTGAACTCCTCCCGACCTGCCAGGGGACAGGAGACGTCAGGCACGGGTCAGCGGGGAGAAGCAGGCTCCGGGCAGGGCCGCCTCCCTGGGCCTGGTTGTCAGAACCAGCGTGACAGGACCATGACAGCGGGGGATGGGGGTCCACGGGGCGGGGACAAGGACGTGGGGCAGAATCGCAGTGACAGCGGGGACAGGAAAGGCAAGACAGGACCAGCAGATGGCGCAGGTTCCTCAGGAGCCAGCATCAAGGGCAGCTCAGTGTGGGGCCCCCTCTCAGGCCCTCACCATAGGCTGTGCAGTAGCTGGTGGCGTAGAACTTCAGGGGGTCTGCGCAGCCCCCCGAACTCATCTTCACATAAGGGGAGACCACCCCGAGGGGGAGTTTCCCTGTCATGACGCTCGGCCGCAGCCCGGGGCCTGGGGAGGAGCATGGCCGTGTCAGAGACCCCACCAGCCCCACTCTGGGCCCCTGTTCCCAGGCCCAATGGCCACTCCACACTGAGGGCAGAGCTGGTGTCTTGTGCCATCTTCCGACGCCTCGTTAACTCTTTCCCATTGCCCAGGGGGACACTGAGGCCCAAGTGATGGGGGACTTGTTCCCAGTGGGTGGAGCAGGATTGGCCCCTAATCTGAACCAGGTGGAGTTGGGAATTCTGGCCCCTCCCTGCCCCCCCATCCCTCACCACTCCCAGCCCGGCTCTCCTGCCCCAGCCCATGCCGGCCCCACCCTCACCTGCCCTTTCTGAGGTTTGCAGAGGCCGCAGGAGGCAGAGGCTGCCCAGAGAAACCAGAGCCAGGCCCTCCCTGAGGTGGCCACCCCAGAGTAACAGAGCATTGCCTAGCAACAGGTGCCTAGCAACCGCATCCCCACACCTTGGATACCCTGCTTGGGGCCAGGGCCACGGAGGAGCTGACCTGGCTAGAGTGACAGGAGATAAAAGATAAAACTGTACATTGGCCACTTTATCGGGTGCCCACTTCTCACCAGACACTGCATCCTTCCGCTCTCCCAGGTGCTATTATTATCCCTGTTTCCACAGGGGATGGAGGCTCTCTTTTCCCTCATTGCCAGGACAAAATACCCGACACCCAAAACTAGGGGAAGAAAGGTTTATTTGGCTTACAGTTCATAGAGGTTTCAGTCCACAATCTGCTGGATCCAAGGCAGGGCAGCACGGCAGACAGGGAGAAGGCAGCAAGGCAAGCAAGAGGTGCAAGCAAGGGGATAGACAGGGGTAGGCAAGCCTCTTTCAATCCTTGTATTTTATCCAGGCTGCTGGGATCACGGTGGTGCCAAACCAATCAGTGTATTGCTTTGGTAATCACATGCCCTTAATCCCAGCATCACACACTCTTGATCCAGCCACCTCCTATGACTGCATGAGGCTTTGGGGAGACATTTACGCACAAACCATAACAGGCTCAAGCTGGCAAACAGCCCCGCAGAGTCCACCACGGGGGACCTGGACCCCATACTCCCACCTCTCTGGTGATTCTCGTGTACCAGCTTCTGCCTGGGTCAAGTCAGTGCCAAGCCCTCAACACACACTCCCTCACGCGAGCCCCCACCACTCTGCGCACCGGGGCGTTGGTCACATAGCCAGCAAGCCACAGAGCTCCCCGCAAGGGCACATCCAAATCCCGCCTGCCGACCTCGAGAGCACCAATGATCCTGTCCTCGCCCCCGTGTCCCTGTCACCAAGGCACGCGGCACCCACCTCCCCGCTGCTGGCAGATGTGATGCACAGATCCACACCTGGCAGAGGTGAGGGGAGGTGAGGACAGCAGCAGCCCCAGGCATGACTCAGGAAGCACCGAGCCTGCCCCACAGCACACAGTGCCGTGGGCCAGGGCCAGGCCCGCTGCCCACCTCACCCAGGCTTCGGGGTCTCCAGGTGTGGGTGGGAGGGCCTGCCTTCAGCAGCTGCCCCTCTCTGGAGTGGCCTCGTGGCTGCTTCCAAGCCACCGAGCGTGTGTCCCTGAGTGGGGCCTTTGCAGGTGGCTGCATGTGACATGTCATGAGGACATAAACACTAGGAAGACGCACATCCTGACATAATTGGGAGGCCATGAGTTTTAAGTACGTGTTAGCTTTATTTCTGTATAGGTGATTAAATTGCGATTTAAAGTCATTTAATCTTTGTTTTTTGGGAGGGGTGCTGGGGATTGAACTCGGGGCCTTGCGCTTGCTAAGCAAGCACTCTAACCACTGAGCTAAATCCCCAGCCCTTTTAATTTTTGACAACGCCAGTTTGCTAATTTCAGCCCTGATGAGCAGTGGGACTGGACCGCTCCCGGCTCTTGGAAGAGAAGAATAAATGAAGGGGCCTCACACAGGAGACACCTTGCCCAGGACAGGGGCGTGACACAGGGGACCCCAGGGAGAGGCTTGGAGGCGGCCAGGTGGAGGCACGTCACACCCCTAGTGAGGACCTGTCCAGGGGTCAGGGGCTGCAGGGACAGACGAGGCGTGAACGCAGCAGCCTGCTCATGAGGGCACAGCAAGGACATGGGACTCAGGGTGCACACAGAGAGAAGGGAGACATCAGGGCCCCGCGGGGGAGCAGCCACATCTGGAGCTGACAATGAGGTGCATGGGGTGGGCCTGGGCTCTGCCCCTAAAATATCTATGACTTGCGCCTGTTACCTCTACCTCAGTTTCTCTTCTGGAAGATGGGGTGATAATGGTACCTATGAAGCACCAACCAGACCAGGGAAGGCCCTGGACACAGGCACTTCAGCGGGTTTGCCCCCTGATAGGCACAGGGATCCTGCAGGCCCCGCCTCAGGGAGCCCACAGCAGACACAGCCAGCGCGGCAGTGTGAGTCTGGTCACCTGTTCCCAGCCACTCTGCACACCATGGGCAGGACTCACAGGCCCGCCCAGCAAGGTTGCAGCACAGGTCTGCAACACAGGCAGCCAAGGGGGTGGCCATGGACCGCAGCCTCCACGCAGGCCATGGCCCAGGCTCCGCAGTAGGCAGGAGGGTGAGAGAAAGGTCTCAGGTGTCCCCAGGGCCGCTTGGGCCTCTGGAGCTAACCAAGGCTGTGGTTTTTTTGCAGCGTGGTGCCACCCAGTGGCACATCATGGAATGGCAGTGCTGTCGCTGCTGCCCTCCAACAGACTGGGGGCTTCCAAGAGATTGCCGTAGCAGCGAGCCACCCAGCTTCTCACACCCCTCGCCCACTGTCCAGAACGCAGGGCAGGCCTGGTACCCATGGGAGCAGAGCCCGGGTGCCCTGCCGCGGTCCAGCGGGAAGCACTGAGCTGCTGCATGGCTTTGGCCCTCATGCCACTGTCAACTGTAAATACAAGCTCTGCCAGCCCTCCAGATTTGCGTCCAAGGTGGGTGCTGGGCCCTCCCCAAATGTGTGATGCAACCCTCTGACCCCTGTCCTTGAGCTCGGCTGTGATGCCAAGCTCTCCCCACCAGTCAGATCACAGGTCACGGTCCGTGTGCGGGGTGTGTACCGTGTAGCCCTCATTTTACAGGAGCGGACAGGAAGCTCAGAGATGTGAAGGTGCCTGTGGACAGCCACACAGCACACTAGCGCAGTGCAGCAGGTGGCAGCATGGGTGCCAGTGCTGGGCCTCCGGCTTGCAGGAAGGTGTGCGAGGCGGCACAGCCCCAGGGCTCACATCAGAGTGGTGGATGTCAACGCCGGTCAGTCAGTCGGCCAGGCTCCAACCCCACCATGGGGTCAGAGTGAGCCCGTGCCTCCTGGCTCCTGCAAGGACACATGCCCCACTCTGGCCAGCAAGGGATGTGTGTCAGTGAACGGTGTCACTTCTAGAATGTGCATCTTATGGCCATGACATCGGGACTCTCATGTCCCTCCTGCTCTGGCTTGAACTGTTTCCCCACGCATACCCCCCTTCCTGTCTGGATGCCCCCACCCTGGGGGACACCCAGGTGTCCTGGAAGGAGGTGCTGACGGCTCAGTGGGGTCACAAGAGCGTGGCACTGGTCCAGCAGGACCGGTGTCCTTGTGCAGAAGAGGCCAGGTGCCCTCCTTCCAGCATCCTGCAAAGACGGCAGGAGGGTGGCCACCCCAGCCAGGAGCGACCCTATGACAAACCGAACATGTGGGAGCCTTGCGCCTGCACTTCCTGCTCCAACCTGGAAGAAGAAATCTTGCTGTTTCAGCCACACCACTTGCCGTAGTGCATCCCAGCCACGTCTGCTGCAGTCTCCCGAAGTCCATGGTGGTAGGACACAGAGGCGGGGCCCCTGGAGGGCCTGGGGCTCTCTGAGAAAAAGGGGTGCTCTACTGTGGTACGACCCACGACCTGTGACAGTCTGGGAGGCTGCTCTGCCAGCGGGTCCTGGAGAGGACGGCAGACGGCACGCTGTGCCCACAGGAAATAGGTGGTGCTGGAGCCACCAAAGTCTGGGGCTGTTTGTCACCACAGTGTAGCTAGGCCCACCCTGATTGACTGACCCATTATGTTTGGGGAGGGAGCCTGGCACCTGCTGGGCGAGTGCTCTGTGCTAACTGCCTTTTGGGCACTACTGCTGTCCCTCAGAAGCCCTGGGTGAAGGCTGAGTGGTGCTGCGGGTCTTCAGGAGAGGGGCCTGGGGGGGTCCTCAGGCCGCTGGGGACACGGCCTTGAAGGTGACTGAGACTCTGGCCCCTTCTCTCTCCTGCTTCTGGCCTCACAGTGGGCAGCTTGCCCTGCCCCATAATGCTACCCCACAATGTTTTCTGGCACCTGATCCTGGGTCGGGGCCTCAGAAACTGACAGCCAAAATAAATCTGTTCTCTTTATGCTAATCATCTCAGTCACAGTGATGGAAAGCTAACAGAATTATTTTATTTCAGAATTTAGTGCAAGCTGGGTGCAGTGGTGTAGACCTGTAACCCCAGCACTCAGGAGGCTGAGGCAGGAAGCTCGCCGGGGGCTGCACGGACCAGAAATGACATCACAGCTGATCCGGGCAGGCACCTGGTTTCCGCACTCTGGGTGCCGATTGGTGATGACGCAAGCACTCCTGCTTGTCATCAGAGGAATGAGCAAGACAAATGAGACAAGTGAGACGCACGCTTCTCGCACAGCAGCGCCCCTTGCTGTCTCCATCCTGGGTGAGCAGAGAGCGGCACTGCCTGCTCCTGATGCTGACCAGGACATGGCCGTGTGACCAGGGCCCTGGCTCTGAGCATCCTGCCACGCTGCCCGTAGACAGTGCAGATGACAGGGGCCATGGGGGTGGATTTTTAAGCACTGAATTCACAGGCACATCACTGTAGTCAAACATCATTCTGGGCACTGAGGATGGTTGTTCAAGTGACAGACTGATTAACACTTGCATCAGAGCGGGGAACTGACATCTCTCCGCTCACTACCAAGGGCTCTGGCATTCACAGCGCTGGCTCACGTCAGGGTTTCCATGGAGAACTTCATTTTGCTTTAGATATAAATGATATTAAACAGAGCCTCTTTTTATTGTGCTCCTCCTGCCTCAGCCTCCCTAGTACCTGGGTTACAGGCATCTGTCACCATGCCCAGCTATGGATGTGGTTTTTACAAAGATGCTAAACCAATCTAATGAAAGAAAATTTTTGTTTGCTTTTGTTTTGCTAACTGGGGATTGAATCTGGGCTGCGCTTGGCTAATTCTTCCAGTCTCAACCAGGCCCACTTACTGTCAGCTGGCTTCGGCTAAGGAAACTGGGCTTCCTTGACACAGTGCCCTGGGCAGCCCACAGGGGTGGCAGAGGTACAGGAGCCAGGCAAGCGAGGTCGGTGCTCCACCTCCCTCACCGTCACTGGCATCTATTGGTCAGCACAAGCCTAGGGCTGAGCCAGTGAAGCTACGTAGCAAAGGGTGTGAACACCAAGGTTACAACTGCCAACTCCCAGAACCAATGGAAATGCTTGTACTGCAAGCACAGACCAACACAAAAAGAAAAAAGAAACTACCAGAGGGCTGGGGATGTTGCTCAGTGGCTGAGCTTACCTAGCAAGTGTTAGGCCCTGGGATTGATCCCTAGCACAGCAAAGTAAGCAAGCAAGCAAGCAAGCAAGGAAATAAGGAGGCAGGGAGGGAGGAAAGAAGAGGATGGGAGGGGAAGGGGGGAGGGAAAGAAAGAAAGGGAAAGAATTTGCCAATCACATATCAATGGTGACGATGAATTCCGAGCAAGGGAGGTGATTTCTAGGATGTTAAAGCTCTCTGTGGCTGGTGTCCTTGTCCCTTCTGTGAGGCTGGACACAAGACACTTAGATGTCCCGAAGCTATCTGCCAGGTCTGGCCCTGCCTGGGGCAGAGCACGGAAGAGAATTGGCAGTGCCCCAAGGACAGATGTGACATGGACCCCTTCCCAGCAGTGTCCAGAGCAGATCAATCCCGCAACCTTCAGGTTAGGGTTTAGAGCATCGCTGTCTTGGCTTGGACCAAGCTGGCTGCCTGCTGTCACTGTGACTGGGCCGAGGATCTGATGCTGCATCTGCTAGAGCCTTCACTCGGTGCCCAGGGACAGCACAGGGGACAGCACAGCACCGGAGTTGTCATAGAGGGGCAGGGTCTGGCCGCTTCCCCCGGCTCCCCCTCCCTGAGCCACCTGGGAGCTCAATCCCCGCGTCCCACTGGGCAGCCCCGTGGGCGGGTCTGCAGTCGCTGGGGCTGTGAGGCTGCCTCCGCCAGGGCGCAGCCTCAGTCCTAGCAGGAACCATGACAGGGACCACCTGTACCTCATTGCCCCAGCAGCCGCCGGTGGACCAGGTAAGATTCGGGGTGAGAAGGCCCAAGTGGGAGAGGAATCAGGACGGGGCTCAGCTTCAAGGCGGCCCCTGCCGGCCTCCAGACTGAGCTCCTCCACCTCCGTCCTGTGACTGTGCTCTAGCGCCCCAAGCTTCAAGGGGCAGCAGTACTTGTTCTGCCTTCTAACGTCGAGGGGCAGATTAAAGACAGAATCCACTACAGCTCTTAGCAGGGCTGGCCTGGGTGAGCAGAGATGTCAGCTGCCATTACGGCAAGCGCGACAGGGTGCCAGCCTCCAACGGACAGCTAACTGTTGCTTGCTTCCTTTTCAACTGAGTGCTACCATCCCTCCCATGTGGATTCCCTGGGCTGGGAAGATGCTAACACTGCTCCGCTTTCGGCCCTCGGTGTTGTGAGGTGGCTTCCCTGGGCTGAGCAGTGTCACAGCTGCAGGGCGGGGAGTTCTGCTTCCTCAGGTGCAGCAGAGACACTCACAAAAGCAGCTGTCAGCTCCACACCCACCGTCACCTCAGGCTGCTGGAGCTACCTGGCAGCGTGCCTGCCTCTTTGCATGGCACTTGGCAGCAGGGCAAGAGCTCGAGGCACTCCACCGTCTCAGTATGATCTCCTGGACAGCTGGCTAAAGGTTAGAAACATGGACCAGGGGCCGTTCCACTGTGGCTGGAGCAGGAGAGACCCACTGACGACCTGCAGGTTGCCCATGGCCAGGATGACCTCTGTTCAAGAGGAAATAATGGGGAGGGGATGGCCTGTCCTGACCTAGTCTGCCAGCCTGTATGACAGGAGACCACCAAGACCGGCAGGGCGGAGCGGGGCAGGCGCTGTGCATGCACAGGCTCGAATGAGGTTGGCACAGACTCTCAAGCTGAGCAATACAGCCCACTCTGCTCCTCATGCACCCTCGGGGGCTGCTG
Organism: Hystrix cristata; assembly: GCA_004026905.1. Lineage (NCBI taxonomy): Eukaryota > Metazoa > Chordata > Mammalia > Rodentia > Hystricidae > Hystrix > Hystrix cristata. Next base: position 139,716 of record PVJO010001804.1, on the reverse strand, counting down.
GCCCTCACTGTGCATTTATTAATTTTTTAGACATGCACTGTGGCCGCCCTACTTTTCCTTAATGCCTAATAAAGGGAAAAACGGTTTGCATAGCATCCCTGGGCTGACACTGACCAGCTTCCCTTGGCAAGATCCTTCACTTTCAGAGATGACACAAGCCAGGAGCCCAAGAGGAAAACAACTCCTTCAGGAGCCGGCCATTCCCAGGTGCACACCAGTGGCCGGCATTATGCTAAATGAGACAAAATCAGGGTAAGAAAGGATCAAAGCCAAGGAGAGCCCACACCGCATATGTGGCTTCCGGGATCTGTTGCATAACATGCTCGGGATGGATGGGGAAGTCGCTGCTGGCCCGTGTGCAGCCCAGATCCATCGCTATATACAAACCGAGATGTTTAACATTCCCCTCGGAACCACAGCACAGCCTGGCCCCACGTTCCCAGCACCTCCCGCTTCTGCCCCAGCCCCCCTCCCGCACCTTGCTTAGGTGAGAGCACTTGGTTCTTCCATCAGACTGTCACCAGGGTGTGTGTTCTTTCCAGGTGTCACTGTAATAGGCTCAGCTTTCTGACGTGCAGACAAGACAGCCCCATACACAGTAATGGTGACCTTGCTGGCCTGGTGGCAGGCACAGGCTCCAGGTCTCAGGCCAAGGCTGGGACCAGGGGGTCATGTTCAGATACCCAAGTGCACAGCCGTGTGCCTGGGATCACCCAACAGCCTTGTGGGTTTCATCTGGCTCTTCTCATCCATCTTCTCCCCCACTGCAGACAGGGAGGTTAGAGATGAGGACACTGAGGCTCGGCCAGTTAATTCACTGCACTGATTCTTCACTTCCTGAGCAACACTGGCTCACTGAGTGCAGACCACAGGCTCTGGGGAGCACCCAGTGACCCTGGGACACAGAGGCCACGTCTCAGAGATGCAGTAATTCCACCTTCACTCCTCCAAGTGCAGACATTGGCTGGGTCTCTAGCAGGAAGGCTGTTAGCTCTGGGGCAGATGGAGCTGCACTCACTTCTGATCTTTTGACCTTGGACAGAACTGGATGACCTATACACCCATACAACAGGCCTAACACCACCCGCCTGGGACAGCTGAGGCTGTCAGGAGACGATGTAAGTAGAGGGCGGTTCTCTCTCCTGTCCCTCCTCAGTCAGGGACTCTGAAGCTCACAGTGCAGCCCTCCTGTCCATGCTTGTCCTCTGGTTACATCTCAGAATGCTCCCAGCCACTCTGAACAACCCATCCTCATACAGCTGGGAAAAGCCACCCCAAGGTGACCCTGTCTAGTGACTCAGAGCTCTTCAGGCCCAGGAGCTGAACACTAGGGTGACCGAGCTAATACAGTGCCTGTTAGGCATCACTGTTAGTCAACCACAGCGACCATGAAGACTGTAGAGATGGGAGAATGTGCACTGGGCTGCTACCTGGAAGGAAAAGCTATGCTGTGGCCAGGCCAACCTCCACCAATGCACGGCCACAAGTAAGACAAAAAAAGACCAAGTAGAAATCGCTGTGAGGTCAGAACCCCATCAATTTCCTTTCTCCAGTGTTCTTTACTACTCTATTCCCTTTCAATTACTGTCTTAGTTACTTTTCTCTCGTTGCTGAGACAAAATACCCAACACCTAAAGTTAGGAGAAGAAAGGTTTATTTAGCTCACAACTTACAGGTGTTTCAGTCCACAATCAGCTGGATCCAAGGCAGGGTGGCCTGGCTGACAGGCGGAAGGCAGCAAGGCAGGCCAGCCTCCTTCTGTCCCTTATGTCTTATCCAGGCTGCCTGGCTTTAGGGAGGGCAGCACTCCCACCCTTAATCCTAATACCGTTAATCCTAGCATCATATCCTTCATCCCAGCAGAACATGCCAAACCAATCAGTGGACTAATTTAGTATCACACACTCTAGATCCAGCCCCACCTATGACCACATGAGGTTTTGGGGGGACATCTAGATATAACCATAACAGTTACAAAGCACACATGTCCAAGAAGTGCGAAGGAGGTATCCACTTGTAAGCCAGGCGCCCACGCCACCTGTTCTGCCGGTCAGCTTCTCTGGCCAGGAAGGAATGCACCAGGATGGAAGGGGGTTTGCTTTAATAAAGCCAGAGGAAGGGGGTGCAGGTGGGAGGGGCTCTGCCTACCCAGCAAGCAGCCAAGCCTGGTCCTTCCCTGTGCACCCTCAGTTGGAGCCACAGTGCCCTCTTGTGGCATACCTGTGCCACGGCAGCCAGGCTGAGCAACACGACGCGCCACCCGGGAGGCAAGGCCACACTGGGTTTCAGTTCTGGAAGGAGTTCCTCAAGGAGCTGAATATCTAAGGTGAAGCAGGAAGCCAGGCTGGACCACGAGCAGTCCTACCCCCAGCCAAGCCTGTGCTGGCAGCAGTGCCCAGCTCAACGAGGCTCTTCAAAGAGGTACTCCAGGTCCGGAGCACACAGCCGCTGCTCTCTGTTTTTGTTTTTAGCAAAGTCCCTCAGCAGTGCCATGACTTCATTTTCAAATATCTCTGGAGCTGGTTTGGCTTCTGCAAGACAATAGTGGACAGAGATCACACATCATCAGTTGGGGCGCAGGTGTGAGACTCTAAAACTCAACACACTGGCCTTGCTGAGAACCGTGGGTGGCAATAAAGGCCGCCTCCGCCCTTCCTCTCGACATACGCGACACTGGACTGCATGGGGCTCGGCCAGCCTGCTCCATCCACAGACAGCACTGCTGGAACAGCTGCTGCTACCTGCTCAAAATAGCCCAGGACCACACCTGTGTGCACACAGGGCTGCAGCCTCAAAAGAGACCAGGTGGCTGTGAGATGAAAAGCCTTCCTCTCCGGTCCCTGGGGGCAAATCTGCTGACCCAGGCCACCCACTGCCGGCCAGGCTGCTCTGCTGTGTTTGGCTTTTGTTGCTTTCTCCATATCTGTGGCCTCGCTCTGTGCAGTTTCAGTCACCAGGGTCAACCCCTAGTCTGAAAATATTAAATGGAAAATTTGGGAGATAAACAAGTTTACGCTGCACGTTTTGGTGCAACCTCAAGGCATGTTCCATCCTGGGTATGAATCGTCCTTTTTATAGCAGACCACACCATGTCTGCACCCGCAGTGGTCACTTAGTAGCCACCTCCCTTCTCAGATTGACTGTGGTGGTATTGTAGCTTGAGTTTTTGTGACCCTAATTTACTTCCAAGAGCACAAAGATCATGAGCTGAGGAGGCACAGAGCACAAACACAGGACAGGAGAATTGGTACTGTGTGGCAAAGCTGCCAGACACACAGGAAACAAAACGCATGCTGCTCGGTATCATCTAGGTTCAGGCTCCCATGAGGGTCCTGGGGTGCACTGTGTTTCTGTTCTGATCTATAAGGGTCCTCAAACAAGAGCTCTATTTTCTCATGGAGTTAAGAGGCCTGGGCTGTGAGTAACAGGAACTAAGGACCAGCAAACCTAAGCAGAAAGGACTGCACTGGAAGGACATCAGAGGCCCAGAGAGCTGGTGTGAACGTGGAGAAGCCGGTGTAGGGACACGCACGAAAGGCACCAAGAGCAAAGAAACCAGAGTGTGAGCCTCGGGCTCAGGGCAGGGGTTGGGCTGTGCACCGCCACTGCCAACCTCTCACTCTTCCAGTAACACACAGAGCCGCCCACCAGGAAAGCTTGGAGTGGGACCCAGAGCAGCCAGGGCAGAAGCCCTTAGTCAGCACAGGGGCTGGCATCTAGACTGTGTCCTGAGGCTTACTGACCACCAAAGTGAGACTGAGGGGTCTTAGACTTCTCTCTAGGACAAGTAACAAGAAAAGCCAGAAAAAAACAAGTACTGTGACTTTTCTTGAAGGGCAACCAAATAAGGCACGTGAGGTCCCTAGAAGGGAAAAGGACACCAGCTTCCTGCCCAGGACAGGGGACAGGAAGGAGACCTGCTGTGGTATAAACAGGTGAAAAAAGCTCAGCCGAAACTTCTAATAAACCACTCAAAGCCAAGGGGGCTGGAGCAACCACGGTGCGAAGGCCCTGGGAGTAGCATGCCTGGAGGAGCAAGTGGAGGAGCAAGGGAGGGAGCAGCAGAGTCGGCAGGGGGCACCCCCCCCAGGCTGCAGGAAGGGAGCAGGTCAGCCTCTAGATGCAATACGGGCAAGACGCCCCTCGGTCCCCTCGTGGTGCACAAGGGAGCAACCACGCAGCCAGAGGAGGCAAGGAAAATATGATCTCCTAGCCCTCTGGAGGGGCGGTCACTGGGCAACTTTGGCTCCATGGCTGGGGCCACAGGGCCTGCCTGCGGCAGTGGCTGAGAGCAAGCTCACCTTTCAAAACTAACAAGCACTGCACAGACAGCCCTGGCACAAGGAAGGCAAGGGTATAGAGAGGGAGATCGGGAGAATCCACCGACGGCCTCCATGTGGAGCACAAGGAGCAGCTTGTGCTTTGCCTGCAGGTAACCAAAGCAACAACAAAATCCAAACTGAGCTCAACTCCTCACTCCACTGAACTGATCCCCAGAGTAAGAGCCTAGGACAGTGAGGGTGAACCTACAGCACGCATGCCACAGCTGGTTATCTGTTATCACTGAAAGCTCTAAAAGGTTTGCCATCACTGGCCTTAGGCGATGCACACCCACCTCAATGCGCCAACACTATGGACCCCAGTGTTTACGTCTTACCAGAAGGGCTGACATGTAGCAAACAGTGACACAACATACTGTACATATTCAAAAGAAGAGAAAGAGGACTGTCAAGGGACAACACAACAGCAGCAGACTCGTCAATGACTCAGACGCTAGAGCTACCAGACAGGAAACCGAAAGTCACCAGGACTGACACCACAGTGATAATGGGAAAGGAAGACGAAACATGTGAACAAGTGAGGAATCTCAGCAGGGGGCTAGAAACGCAGAAAGCCAAACAGAAATGCAAATAATAAAAACACAGCAGTGGAATCGCGGGACAGCTTCAAGAGGCTTATCACAAGATCTGACGCGAGCAGAGAGAATTGCAGAAGATGGGGCAAGAGGTGCCACTCGATGCAAACTGCCAAACAACACCCAGAGAAAAGAGACACAAAGCAGAATCCAAGAGTCCTGGGAAAACGTTAGGGACAGTGGCTGAGAATGTACCCAAAACATGGAGAAAATGAGAGACACTGACCCAACAGGCCTAGAGAGCCGAGCAGGGTCAGCACCAAAACGAACTGACTACAGGCTCTGCTGCGGTTTGGTCCAACCATCCCCCGTGACAGTGTGGTCCCCAGCTCGGTGCTCCTGGAGGCGGGGAGGTCTGTGAGAGGGACCACGGGACACTCCCCCAGGTGCTCTCTCTCTCTCTTCCAGGTCATGCCACCACCACCGCCACATGCTGCCTCCACACAGGCTTAGGGCTGTGGGGCCACTTAGTCATGGGCTGAGCCCTCCAAAACTATAAGCCAAATAGGGCTTTTCTAAGCCAGCTGGCTTGTGCCTGTCATGCCAGCTACACAGAGGGCTGAGGCAGGAAGATCATTTGAGCCCAGGAGCTCAGGGCCAGCCTGGGCAATATGGCAGCACACTGTCTCATAAATTAAAGAAAAGAAAAGAAAAGAAAAGAAGAGAACAGACCCTTTTCTCTCTATAAGCCAATTATCTCTGGTGTCTGTTACAGTGACAGAAAGCTAAAGACACATAGTCATACTCGAACAGCTACCAGGCAAAGCCAGAACCCTGGAAACACTGATGAAGAAGAGATACACTGTGTCTAGAGTCAGGGATCTCAGGCCTCTCCTTTGAGGCCAGTAGGGAAAAAGAGCCTGGTAACCAGCACCAGGGGGGTCTGGAGCTCATGGTGCTGAGCACTGAAACACCACAGCCTCAGTCCAGCGCCACTACTGACACCCAGAACACAGGACACCATCAGCCATGAAGATGGACTGAACACAACAATAAAGGAGGCAACTCATCAGCGCTTCAAAATACATGATGCCAGAAGCAGACAAACCCACCCTCATGGCCACAGACCCCATCTCCTCCCCAGGAGCTGACAGGCAGGCAATGGGAGCCAGACAAACACCGCAGGTGAGAGCAGCGTCAGTCAACCCAACCCAGCCAACAGCCACAGATGTGACTGGCAGCCAGGACGACACTGTGTTCACCTGCACACAAGTGTTTCTCAAGACACTCATGTCTCGGCAAACTCGGGACCACTCCCTAGTATTTGAAACCTAAGCAACACTCTTCTAAATAATTCATGGGCCAAAGAGGAAAGTCAAAAGGAAAATTAGAAAACATTCTGAATCGAAGGAAACAAGAACATAATGCACCAAAATGTCTAACACGAAGTTAAAGTGGTGCTTGGAGGGAAATTAATGACATTAAACACTTAGCAAGGAAAAAGTGGCCACCAATGAACTAAGTAAGCCCAAAACCATTTGAAGAAAGGAAATAATGGAAATAACAGAAATCAATGACTTGAAAACAGAAAAACAGAGAACAATGAAATAAACTGGTTCATTGAAAAGATAAATAAGATAGCAACTTCTTTTTTTTTTTTTTTGGTGCTGGGGATCGAACTCAGGGCGTTGCGCTTGCAAGGCAAGCACTCTAGCCACTGAGCTAAATCCCCAGCCCCAATAGCAACTTCTAACCAGACTGATAAAGGAAAAAGGGAAAGAAAAACACAAATTATCAGTAATAGAAATAAAAGGACTACAAAATAACCATGGTAAATGTGATCATTATGTATACAATGTACCAATACACGTCTTTGGTAGAAGGAAAGAAAGAGAAAGAGAGAGAGAGAGAGAGAGAGAAAGAAGGAAAGAAAGACAGAAAGAAAGAAAGAAAGAAAGGAAGGAAGGAAGAAAAGGACAGCCCTATAGCCCCTCAGATATTTAGAAACACTATGAGAGTGTAGCACAAGGCAGCAAGCAGCACGTGGTCTGCTGGCCACGCGTCACGTGTTAGCAGAGGCAAATGTCTACACGAAGGAGTTTGGGGGCCACAGGGCATCAGCTGGAGACAGCTGGCCATCATGATGCCTGTGGCCTGCAATTCAGAAACGACTTCTTGATCCAATGTGTGCCTCTTTGTTCTCACTCCCTTGAACCCCACCTTTAAAAGCTCTTCACTGGCCCTGAGGAACAAGATGGACTTGGACAACTATCCTCCATCTTCTTGGTCAGCCAGCTTTCCAAATAAAGTCGCTTTCCTGCCTCAACACCTCATCTCTTGACTTCTGTCCTATTGTCTGAGAACAACCTCATTCTGTTCCAGCCTTGTTCCTCTTCAACCTTCCCTCTGATCTGTGAGCTTCATGGACACTTTTGCTAAAATCCCTTTTTGCTTAAGTTAGGCAAAGTCAGTTCCTATTCTGTCTTGTATACAAAGAACCTTAAGTAATAAAAAAAATTTCACACATTTTGGTAACATCTGAACAGTGTTAGGGTTAAGTGTCTATTACATGAATAAAAGAATAAAACTGCCTGGATTTAATTTCAGATGCAACTCAGCCTGAGGCACCCTATCGCTGCTTCTCACAGACAATACCTGTGGCCCAGTAGAAAATATCCCAGTCATTACTGGGCTCATTAATCAGGCGATCATACAGGTTCAGTTGCTTCTCTGTCATGCGGTGCAGATGTTCTTTAGCAAAGAGGCTAAAAACAAGAAAGAAAGAGAAAGACGTTGAAAAGACCATCTCCAAAAAAAACAAAGAAAAGAAAAGACCATCTCCAGTCCAACAGAAGTACCCTGGACTCCTCTCCCGCACCTGAGGAGGATGCAGTTCTCCAACATTCCCCTCTTCCTGCTCTCGTATAGCAGGCGGGCTCGCTTGGTTTCTATGGATTCGTCAGTTCTCTCCTGCCATGGAGGCAAGGGGATTTCAATCATGTCTTTTTGGGAATCTGTCGGACTGTCACCTCTGTACAAGCATCTGAACGGCATCGCACTGCAGAGGGGAGACAAGAGACTGTGCCTCGACAGCACCTGAAACAAACAAGCCACAGTTATATTTATAATAAAAATGGCCATCATCGCTGTCGCTCACTGAACACTAACGAGGTGCTGAGTACACTGGATCTTACTTAGTTTCGGGAGGTCACATTGATACAGTTCCCACTTTCAGCCCAGAAATGCAGGAACCCAAGGCTCACAGAGCACAGTCATCCAAATAGGACTGCAAAACATAGGGTTCTTAAGCAGTCTCTTCAGAACTTGTCCCAGCAAGAATCTTTCCTCCTCCCCTCACACACCCAGCAAAGTCTTACAGCACAGTTTGTATTCCAGTCACTTGGGACGGCACAGCCCCTCCCCCAATCTGGAGAAGGGCCTGAACTATCAAGATGAGATGGGAAGGGGGCGATGGCAGCACAGGTGCAGAGCAGAAGCCTGGGAGCCTCTGTCCTCCAACAGAGACGCAGACTCAACAACACAAAGATCGAGGCCTGCTTAGAGAAATCCAGGGACCAGTAAGGACTGATGCTACACCTGGGCTAAGCGCAAGTCAGGAGGGTCTGTGCCCACCCTCACTCCAGCACAGGGTGACAGGGAGAGTCCCAGCTCCTGGTTTCTACATGGGCAGGGATGGAAGCACATGTTCAGACTCTTTTGGGGCTACCCAGGGCTGCTTCTGTGTTGCCTAACTAAGTGCCACAAGAAAGGTCATCTGCTGGAGGCCCCGGGAAACAAAGGTAACAATCGGAACCAATAGGCACTCACTTGCCAAAGTCCCCATCCCTGGCTTAGTGCAGAACGGAGAGAAAACCCACAACTCCCAGCTTGGCCCTTGGCAAGAAAGAGCTGGAATGTACACCTAATATTCCAGCTGCCAGGAGGGCTGGCTCCTGCCCCTCCTCCTGTCTCCGGGCACTGACAACCTGCTCCATATGCCCATGGGCCACTGAAAAGAGACAGCCACACAGCTTGCTGCTGAACACTAACAGCTCAGAGAGGCCAATGCAGTATGGGCTGGAGGAAGAACAGAATAAGCATCCAACCCTCACTTTGTGGGGGGCTTCCTGGGGGACACACACTGGCTGGCTCACCTGCGCTCCCACAGATCTGGTATCTTCCAGCAGCCTTGAGGCCAGAGAGTAGGAACTGAGCCACCTGCGGCTGCTCCAAAAAAACTCCCTCTCACAGGCAGATACCAGAGGGAGCAAGAGACTACAAACTGTTGAAAAAGAAAACCTCCAGACTCATCTTATTGGAGATGGACAGCCGTGGAGTTGGGAGAGGATACCGCCACAGGAAAGGTAGAGGCCCTGGGGAACCCTGACCAGCCGACTGCTACAGGTCTGTCCTTGCTGGGAGCTAGTCCATAAAGCTGGGAGAAGGACTTTTTCATATGCAGAGATTCCAACACAAACGTGCAAGGCACGCAAAAACACAGGAAAATGTGGCCCAACCAAAGGACCAAAATGAAATCTCCAGTAACCGACCCAAAAAGACTCAGAGGTATGTGAACTACCTAATGAAAAATGTAATGTTAAATAACCTCACAAAGATGTCCAACAACCTCAAGAAAATGATGTCTGAATAAAATAAGAATATCAACAAAGAGAAAATATATAAGTGAAGAGAAACTTTGAAGCTGAAGAATACAAGAACTGAACTGAAAAAATTCACAAGTGACTCAAAAGCTGACTTTATGATGTACAAGAACAACAAACTGAAACAGAGGCCACTTAAAATTACCTAAGCAGAGGAGCAGAATTAAACATGAAGTGAAGAAAACCTAAAGGATTCCTAGGACACCATCAAACAGGCACATGAACTCATTATGGACGTCCCAGAGAAGAGAAAGGGGCAGAAATCTTAAAGAATTAATGTCTGAAAACATCCCAGATTTGGGGAAAGAGAAGGATGCCCACATTCAAGAAGCCCAAGAGACCTCAACCAGCATGAACTCAAAGAAGTGCACACCTGCAAGCATCCCAATTAAACTGTCGAAGTCAGAATAGAAGCACCGAGAACTTACATGCTCAGAGACCAGAAGAAGACACAACGACAAGGTGGCCATGTGCAGGCCATGAAGAGAGTGCAAGCTGGGGGAGAAACCAAAGCTGCCCACAGCTCTGGAACTGTGAGAGATGAATTTCTGCCATTCAAGCCACGCTGTGGTATTCTGTATGGCAGCCCAAGCAAGTGAAATGAAATGTAGAAACCAAAAGTCAATTTCCTAAAATCTACCCTAAACAATGCAGAGCAGAACCCCTAGCCCTGGACCCTGGAAAAAGCATTTTTTTTTTTTTTTTGGAAAAAGCATTTTTAACAAACCTCTAGAACATGGTGTAACCCTGAATAAAGAGCAAAGGCCCTCGGTCCAACCCCCAGCGCCAAAAATAAATACACACATACATAAATGGGAGGTGAAGTAAACACCCTCCTGGATATAGAAGCTAGAGGGTTTGTCACCACTAGACCTACCTCCAGAGAAATGCTAAATGGAGCCCTTCAAGTAGAAAGGACAGGATGCTACACTGTAACACAGAGCACAGAAAGGTACAAAGCTTGTGAGGAATGCAAGTATACAGACAAATACAAAATACTGTAACAGATGGTGTGTAAACCCCACCTCCAGTACTGGGCTTTGAACCCAGGGTCTTCACACTGAGCTACATCCCCAGCCCTTTTATTTACTTATTTTTTAATTTTTTGAGACAGGGTTTTGCTAAGTTACTAAGCTGCTCACACTAGGAGGCTAGGCTCACTGCAACTCTCCTGCCTCAGCTTCCCAGAGTGCTTGCATGCACCATCATGCCTGGCCTTTTTTTTTCTTCTTTTTTTCAATTATAGGTGGTGAACACCTATAATCTCAGCTACTCAGGAAGATCACAAGTTTGAGTATAGCCTGGGCAACTTAGCAGAATTCTGTCTCAAAATTTTAAAAATAAGTAAATAAATAAAAAAAAGCCTGGGAATGCAGCTCAGTGCTCCATGGGTTCAATCCCCAGTAGTGAAAAACAAAACAAAACAAAACCTTGTGACATCAGTAACACAAAAGGGAAGAACAAAAGGGTAGAGTTTTTACATATGCAATTAACAGCTTGAAATAAACTGTTAGAAGACATGTAAACCCTGTAGTAACCATAAATACCTGTAGAAGATGACAGAGTAAGAGAGAAATGAATGAAAGCATATCACCAGAAAAAAACAAAAACGAAAAAGGAATGACAGCAAAAAAAGGCAAAGAAGGAAAAAAAAACCTACAATACATAAAACAATGAACAAATGACAATAGTAACTCCTTCCCTAACAGTAAATAAATATAGATGAACTAAACCATCTAATTAAGAGTGGATAAATAAATTTAATAAAACAAAACAAAACAAAACCCTAACTTATATGCAGTCTACATGACTCAGTTTAATAACACAGTTTGAAAGTGAAAGGATGGAAAAGAATACTCCATGAAAATGGTATCCAAAAGAGCAAAGGAATACTACACAAATTTTAAAATTAAATTTAATTCAAGATTATCATATGAGACAATTACATAATAATAGGATTAATTCATCAGGAAGACATTACAAATACAAATACATATGCACCTATCATTAGAGCGTCTAAATATACGAAGCACATATTAACCAAATCGAAGGGAGAAAACGGCAACTGATAATTGTATATTTCAAACGCCCAGTTTCAACAATGGCTACAACACCCAGACAGCGGGCCAACAGGAAACAGAACTTGAACAACACCGCGGACCAAATGCAGCCAACAAGAAGACACAGAACGCTCCACCAGTACTCCTCATTCTTCTCAGGTGCACACTGGACGTTCCGCAGGACAGATCACAAGTTCTACCTCAGATGTAAGACGACAAATCGCACCAAGTATCTTTTCCAACTACATTGGAATAAAGCTGGAAATCAACAGCAGAAAAAAAACTGGAAAATTCACAAATCTGTAGAAATTAAACAATAGGGTCTTGAACGACCAAAAGGTCAGAGAGATCAAAAGGAAACTTAAACACTTCCTTGAGATAAACTAAAACGCAACCCACAAATTATGAGATACAGCCAAAACAATACCAAGACAGAAGTTTACAAAGATAAATATCTATAACCTAAAAAGAATAAAGACCCAAAATCCCACGCGACATCGCGACAGGTTCTGGAGACCCAAGAACAGGGAGGTGGAGGAGCCCTCTCGGGATGACTGACTGGTCCCGCCCGGTGCTGGCCGCTCAGCCAACCGTCACCGCCCGCACCGCGGGTCCTAAAGGACGGCGACTCCGACCTCCGGGCTGTTCTCGCCTTGGGACTGACCTTGCCCTGAGCAGCGGGTAGGAGAGGTTCCCGACGGCCTCGGTGACCGCGGAGGAAGACGGAACCCGGCCCCGGTGCTGCCTGCCCGAGGCCCCAGACCCTCCACCCTCTTACCCGCGCCAGGGTGGGCAGCACAGTGCCCACCGCCATTTCTCTGCCACACCGGAAGACCCGGGCCGGCCACTTCCGGTATTCCCGCAGGGGCGGACGCTTGAGTCGGAGGAGGCGTCCTGCGTGCCTGCGTGCGGCGGAAGTGGCCGTGCGCGTGACGCCACCGGCAGGGGGCGGGGCTTCGGCGGAGAGCGGTTCGCGCGCTTCGGGCCTAGTCCGGACTCGCCGCCGCCGCCGCCATATTCCCGGTAACGGGGGCGCGCGGCCGGGGCCGGCGGGGCCGGAAGAAGGGCCAGGGCCGAGGCGAGGGGGGGTCGGTCGAGCTCGGAGCGCCCGGGGCCGCGGGCGGCGCGAGTCCTCGAGGGAGGGGCGAGGGCGCCGGCCGGGGCTGTGGAGCGAGTGGGAGGCCTGGCCGGGGGCGAGCGTCGGGCCTGCGGGAGCGGGAGCGGGAACGGGAACGGGGGCGCAGGCAGGCGCGGCGGACTGGGGCGCGGGCTGCGGCGCGGCGTCCTCCGGCCTGCGCCGAGGCCTGCGCCGTGCCGACCCGGCCTCCCGGACCCGCGGGTGATGGGCAGCGAGCCCCGCGAGCCCGGGGCCTGGGCGGCGCGAGCCGGGGCGGGGCGGGGCGGGGCGGGGGCCGGGCCGGGCCGGGCCGGGCCCGGGCTGCGGCTCCGAGGCGCGAGGCTGGCGGCTGGACCTCCTCCCTGCCCGGAGCCCTCCTGCCCGCTAATCGTCGCCCTCTTCTGAACACTGCAGTGGCGTCTTTCTCACTTTGTCCCTTCTCCGGGCGCGAGATCGTCCTTCCGGAGCCATGTCAGAAGGAGTGGACCTCATTGATATCTACGCCGACGAGGAGTTCAACCAGGTGAGGGCTCCTCAGGAGCTTTGGGGTTCCCCTCGATCGCTTCCAGCAACTTGGAGTGGTTTCACGCTGTGCCAGCCCGGCGCTTGAACGGGCACCTATTCAGGCCTGAAAATTTCCCCCAGCATCTAAAAATTTACCCCTAGTGGAGACTTTAAAGACTACTGACCGTTCTACTTTGTGTTAATTTGAACCTCCAGGCTTAATTTTAAAGAGTTTGATTTAAGAGCAAATAAAAATCAAGTGTAATAGAGTGGTGAATCAACCTGTAGAATTTGCTCCCCCAGGAAGCGAAAGTTGAAATGTCGGTGACATCAAAGACAAACCACACTTACTAAAACTCAGAATTACTTTTGTTACGTGTTCGTGAAGACGATGTTGATGTTGCTCGGTTACTGTTCTCTGAAACTGCAGTTAAGAGAATGCAGCGTGTCCCCTCATAAAAGTGCAAAGATAATTGAACATTAGTTTCATCTCTATTCCATTTGTTTTAAGTCTAAATAGCTTGACTCTTGTCTTGAGAAGTCCATTTTGGTGCTATAAGCTTTATTGATGAATCTTACTGTTTTTGGAGGGAGGGGAGAGAGGACAGACTGCTAGAAACGCCGGTTTAGACCCACTCACATAGGCCAGGTGGGATTTGTTGATGCCCTTGCACTTTTACTACATCAGAGAACATCCTGCAAAGGTTTTTCTTGATATGAAAATTTATGAAATTCAGTTCTGTGATGGTGAGATCAAATCAAAAATGTTCGAGAGTCTTTATTTGAAACTTAGTAATATGTTACCTGGGTTATTTCCAGCACCATTCTACTTGGGCAGGCTGGTTCTTCCCATTGCGTCTCCCAGTGGGCGCACATAATGACCTGGAAAGAACGTGAAAAGAATGGAGTAGAGAAGGAGAGTTCCCCAGCTGGACCCTGACTTTGATTTGGTGCAACAAAGGGGGCTCATACATGTCTCATCTTTTCTTTTCCCTCTCATTGGCCTAAGTTTACATTTTTAAAAAATATAAGCATTTGATTTGTAAATGTTGAGATTTAAAGTAATACAGAAGTAAAATAGCAGAATGATCTTGTGCTACTGTACAGCTCCACCAGTTACTCCTTTTTTTTCTGGTGTTGGGGGTTAAACTCAAAACCTTGCACGTGCTCTACCACTGATACGTCCCCAGGCTGTCATTACACTTTTTAACAGCAGTCATCCCATGTCTCCTGCTAAATTGTGGAGTCATCTATATATGGCTCCTAATTGTTTTAAATGCATGAAAAATTTTTTAAAATGTCCAGCAAACCAGATTATGGCTAAAAGAGAAAGATTGCATGTGTTAATTTAGTTGTGAAACCATTACTTTCTTGAGTTTTACACAGTTCTTGAATCAAACTTTCAATACCTTGTAAATTATGGGCTTGTGCTTTTTTAACAAAAGAAGGCTCCCTTAGTTGTCTGTTATTAATTAAAAGCTTTTTTTCCTTGGATTCCTTAACTGTGTGTTGTTACTGCTGCAGATTCACTTTGGGAAATAGGCCGTGTTTGGTCTAAGAAAGTGACTTCATTTTTTCTTAAGGAGTGTAACTTACAGGTCAGAGGTAGGACATGGGCCTTCTCCAGTGGCCACCGCTTTGTCAGAAGTTATTGGCCTCAACAATTTGTTCTCTGCTGTCTTTAGTTACCAAGGGACTTTTTTATGGACCTAAGACCAAAGATAGTGTATGGACTCTACTAGATATTTATAACCAACAGGCACTACTTGATGCTGAGTGAACTGGAGAAAGTATACATTTTGAATGTTTTATGTCCTAGAGAAGGTGGAGGAAGGGCCACTTCCCTCCCCCAATAAGTTAATTTTTGGCAAAACTGGTTTTAGTGTAATCTGGAAGCTGCTAAAAAATGGTAAAAACTCTGGATAGCATTGTTAGAAGCTGGCTTAGACTGAAGGCAGCTAGCATATGTTGTGTTTTAGAATGTCTTGAGATGTTACTGGTTTGCCCCAAGCTGGCCTTCGGGAGAACTAGCCGCTCACAGATGGAGCCCACCATGAACGTTCCCTGGTCTCTTCAGAGAGCTGCTTTGCTCCTGTCTTGTCAGAAGACCTGGCAGTCACAGCCACAAAGGTGAAGATAGGGAGTTGCTACTTCGTTGAATGTTTTGTCTTTGTTCCTTCTCGTGCTGAGACAGGCTTGCACTGTGTGCCCATTTCTCTTCCTCACTTCCATCAGCAAGTACTTATTGAGTTACTTGTGTTTGCCAGGGCAGGTGAGGTAAAGGAAGAAGAATATATTCCTGGGCTGGGGATTTAGCTCAGTGGTTAGAGTGCTTGCCTTGCAAGCACAAGGACCTGAGTTCGATCCCCAGCACCAAAACAAACAAACAAAAAAAGAATAGATTGCTGTACTTAAAACAGTGTCTAGGCCTGGTGGGTGAGGGCAACAGTGACTGAGAGTCACAGTGTAGGTAGGGGAACGGGTAACAAACAGTGATGGGGTGGGAAAGTGTAAGGTGGGAGTCGTGGAGGTGGTCGTTATGAAGCCAGAAGACCTTGATCTTTAGTAATAGTTAAACAGTGGAATCTTGTTGGTCACTTTGAGAAAAATAAATTCACAGCTTAGTTATGTCCTTCGGTCAGATACTAAGAAGGGCATGAGTGTAGGGACACTGGATATATTGGTGGGGAAAATCTTTTTAAATTAATCAGGAAGCTTCATGATACAATCTCAGCTATTTCAATGCTATTGAACACAAAAATTCCTGAGATATTCAAGTATTAAATATATATTTCCTTCTTAATCTTCCTGGAATGAAACTTTTAACTGCATGTTAAATGTTTTTCATTTTATTTGTAGAATTAGGTTTTATTTTAACCTAACCCATCACTGAATAAATCACCAGCTTTGGTAATCAGAGACCTAGGGCATTACCTGGTTCTCTGTCTTAATAAACTGATGGTGCTGACAGATTTCAGCCCAGACACAGCTTGAGGCCTCATTTCTTCAGTGTAGTCCTTTGGAGGTCTCCACCAGACTCTGAACTAAGGCTCTTTGCTCCTCAGACCATTTGAATCTTGTAACAGTCTTTCACTCACTGAATCCTTTGTTTCTACAGTGGTATTCCATAAACCCAGATCTTCCAGGGTTGGATCTGTCCTTGTCTTTAAGGGAGCTTGGAGAGTAGGTAGTTGTCTGCATTCGAGCTCACAGTGTGAGGGATTCCCTGGTGCTGTGCTTGGTCTCTGCACTTTTAGTTCACCAGCCAGTTTTTAATGGTTGTTTTCTTATTACAACTTTCAGACACATCTCTGAATCAGATACTGCATGAAAGAAATCCCAGTGTGATTCCGTCGAATATCCAAGTGTGTTTTCTTAGTCCTCTTAAGTTTTATTTGAAAACCCTTATTTTGTTTTTGTTTGTTTTGTTTTTACGACCTTGGTAAAGGAACAGTTGTCCCTTGAATTCCTCAAGGGATTGGTCCCAGGGCTTCCTCCTGTACCAAAATCCTCAAATGCTTACACATTCTTTTTTTTTGTTGTTTTTTTGTTGTTTTGTTGTTTTGTTGTTTTTTTTGTGGTGCTGAGGATCGAACTCAGGCCCTTGTGCTTGCAAGGCAAGCACTCTAGCCACTGAGCTAAATCCCCAGCCCCTGTCGTGCCCTTTAAGGATTAGCACTTTGGCAGGAATCAAGTGATTTATCAGTCCTTTCCCTACCTGGAACCACAGAGGCAAATCACCTACTTGGTACATGAATAGATCCGTGATTTGTCCAGTGATCAGATGGTTTAAGCAGTGCTGAGGATCAAACCCAGGGCCTTGTGCATGCTAGGCTAGCACTCTGTTGCTGCGCTACATCCTCAGGCCCCTGCTTCCTTTTTGTGTTTCTTTGATTGTTACTAGGAAGCTGCAATTGCCTTCCATTAACCTGGGAGAAGGATTTAGGTCAATAACTCCCAATCTTTTTTTGGGTTCTGGTACCCACTTCAACGTGTTTCATCTGCTTTATATATATATATATATATATATATTTTTTTTTTTTTTTTTTTTTTTTTTTTTTTTTTTTTTTTTTTTTTGGTGCTGGGGATCGAACTCGGGTCCTTGTGCTTGCAAGGCAAGCGCTTTAACCACTGAGCTAAATCCCCAGCCCTGCTTTATATTTTTAAATAAATTTTTTGTATTTCTTATTGAACAGAATGGTATTACATAACTCAGTTTTGGAAATAGTGTGAGACGTTGGAAATGTTTCCATTAGATGTGGTATTTAGACTCTGGCCTTGTTGATAACAGTGGCATGGGCATCTCATTATTCCTTATTAGTTTGCTTACTTGCTATAGGTCTTGATTCTCATAAGCACCTAAAGCCAGAAATGTCGCCTGCTACTTAGGAGGTCTGGAGGAACCTACACGGGCATAACTAAGTTTCAGAGCATTTCCTAGGGTAGGACCAGGAAGGTTTATACATTGTTTTACAAAGTACTTGCCTGTGGTTTGTAAGAAACTAGACTGAAACAGAAGGAACAAAATGAAAGGTCTGCAAACAGTCTCTGCCCCCAACCCATGTTGTAGGACCCAGAGTTCAACAATACCGATCAAATTGACCTGTATGATGACGTGCTGACGGCTACCTCACAGCCCTCAGATGACAGAAGCAGCAGCGCTGAGCCGCCACCACCTGTCCGTCAGGAGCCCTCTCCCAAGCCCAACAACAAGACTCCTGCGATTCTGTACACGTACAGTGGCCTGCGCAGTAGGCGAGCAGCCGTCTATGTGGGCAGCTTCTCCTGGGTGAGCATGGCTAACCGGAAGGCTTGGGGGCTGGAGGGAGAACCCCGGGAGGTGATGGCATTGTCACAGACCGCTGCTACACTGTTTTGTGCTCTGATGGGGTTGGATTTCTTTTTCCTGGGATCAGGTTGGATTGATCTCTGAAAGAGAACTATCCTGAGGAAGTACTGGTGCCGAAGAAAGCAGTGATTAAGTGGGTAGTTGCTCTTTCTGCCATCTTATTACTGCCCCTGACCCTGGGGCTTTATGTCTAGCAGGGTCACCTGTGGGACGAGCTTTCAGAGTGAACACCTTGAACTCTTGGTGGTCATTAGATGGTCCTGTGATAATGGTGGGTGACGGGGATCAAAGCCCTTGTTAGCTCTAGTACACTTGGGGTAGGTGGTAACTCTTGCAAGTTACTGTGTGGTATGTTTTTGGGCTGGTGGCAGGGTGATTTTCTCAGATTAGGAAATGTATGTACTGAGGGGAAAGTTACTGGCAGTGATCAGCTCTAGCCTGTCCTGTCTGTAATAAACATTGTTAGCAATCGGTGTCTGAACTGAGGACCAGTCAGCCCAAATGGCACTCAGAGTTAGAATGGACATTAACTGTAATCCCCAAAGATGGGGATTGAGAGTGGTCTAGAGTTCTGTATGGGTGAGGACAAGAAGAAAAGCCTATACTAATTGAAGTATCACTGGGCTTTTGGGTTTCCTGTGGGAGGTTGCTGATATGACTAGACTCCTAGGTTTGGAAATAGAGTTTGAGATGTTCTTCTGGGTGGGTGGGGAGGGGGGGCTTGTAGCTCTTGACATCTTCCCTTTTCCATCTTGCCGGCCTCAGTGGACCACAGACCAGCAGCTGATCCAGGTTATTCGCTCTATAGGCGTCTATGATGTGGTGGAGTTGAAATTTGCAGAGAATCGAGCAAATGGCCAGTCCAAAGGGTGAGGCCTGGGTTCGGGAAGCCCCTTCTAGTTTGTAACCAGTAGGGGAACAGATCTGCCCCATATTCTGGATTTTAGCCCTTCCCACCCTTGGCCCAGCTTTCAGCAGTGGTTTTAGCAAACTGCCTTAGGATGGGAACCCAGCTGCAATGTAATGGAGCGTCCATCTATTAAGGGGAGAGAGTGTTGGGGGGCTGTTGTTGTTGTTGGGTGTTTTTTTTTGTTTGTTTGTTTTGTTTTTGTTAATTTTATTGCCAGTACTGGGGACCAAACCCAGGGTGCTCTACCTGCTAAGCTACATCCCCAGCCCTTTCTGTTTTATTTTGAGACAGGGTCTTGCTATGTTGCCCAGGGTGGCCTTGAACTTGAGATCCTCCTACTTCAGCCCACGAGTAGCTGGGATTCCAGGTGTGCACCACTGTGCCCAGCAAGAATGCTGATTTTTAATTCCTCGCCCCCAGATTATAGGCTGGCACCTTATTGTGATGGGGGTGTGTGTGTGTGTGTGCGCGCGGGTGTGCGCGCGCGCGTGTGTGCGTGCGCATGCGTTTTTAATTTAGTGAGTGTCTTTTGCCGTGCCAGTTTTTGCTCAAAGTGGAAATTCGTGTTCCCCTCTCATCTCTCTAACAGCTTTCACTTGTCTTTACTTTTCCTCCCTCAAGGTATGCTGAGGTGGTGGTAGCCTCTGAAAACTCCGTCCACAAATTGCTGGAGCTCTTGCCAGGGAAAGTTCTCAATGGAGAAAAAGTGGACGTGAGGCCGGCCACCCGGCAGAACCTGTCACAGTTTGAGGCCCAGGCTCGGAAACGTGAGTGCGTCCGAGTCCCGAGAGGGGGTACGTGGAGACCATCTGTGTGGGGAGAGGTTTGGGTCTGTTCTCTGTGGTATGGAGGAGGTGGGGAGCACGCTGGTATTTCGGGTGGTGGTGTGATCGGGGTTCCCCAGAAAAGGGTTCATCCTGGGAGTCAGGTAAGTTCTGGGTGTAATCGGGTCCTACCACCGCTCTCTTTGTGACCATGGACAAAGCACTTTGTTGCTGAGGGCCGATTCCCAACTGAACTAGACACTGGATGTTTAAAGTTCCTGTCAACTCTAAATTTTGTGTTCTGTCTGAAAACTGGCATGTGATGAACAGGCTTATTTGTGAGGCGTGCCTCTCTCACCTCTAAAATGTAACTAAGCTATGTAAAGATGGCTGTGATCTTGTCAAGAGCGTATGGGAGGAAGGGTACTTGGCAAGGAGAGACCCAGAAGTGTTGAAGAGTGCTTTCCACGAGGAACACTTTGTTCAGCTTGGCAAGTGTATCCTATTAGTAAAGAGAATGGGATCATTCTACCTTAGGGGATGACAGCATCCCTTAAGTTGATTTTACTCCCTTTATTCTGACTCTATACTTACCAAACCGCATTCTGATGCTAATTTGATTTCCCAACTAGGCTTTCCTACTGAGAAGAGAATATGCTGACCAGCCAATACAAGTATTCGAGTCTGCCTGGCAGTTAGAGTTCTCATTGGAAATTAATAAATTAGCATTATGGTTTATGAATCAGTCTCTCCTGAGTTTAGTTAGCATGAATCAATCTCCTGGGGTCCACTTAGCCTTGACAAAATGGTAAAATCATGTTTGCAGACCTGTGACACCCGAGGACCAGACCTTGGCTCGCAGGGTGCAGCCAGTTGCAAGGCCCTGCTTAAGACAGTCAGCCAGGTGGGCATCGTGGCTCACGCCTGCAATTGCAGTGCTTCAGGTGACTGAAGCAGAAGGACTGCCCAGCCTGGGCAACTTAGTGATTTAGTGAGACCCTGTCTCAAAAGTTAAAAAGGGGGCCGAGGGTGTAGCTCAGCGAAATGGTTCTGGGTTCAATTCCCAGTATGGAAGGGAAAAATGGGGCGGGGCATCGTTTCATCACCTGCGTTCTGTCACTTCTCAGGTCCAGCCAGAAACAGTGGTGCCCCGTGATGGCGGGGGGTGCTCCCGGTGGAAACAGGCTGCTCCTGCTGTCCCTCAGTTCCTCAGGAAGATACACCTGTCTTCCTGGACAGCTCACGTTCTCAAGTCCCTTCTGTTTCGGGGCTGTCTGTCTCACCCACCTGTCCCCCACCTTGCTGAGACGCATAGTGTTAAGCTGCACCAAGAGTGACCTTCTTCCTCTCTCTGCTAAAAGCTGGCCACGCTGAGTGCTGCTCATGTGTTCCGTTAGTCCACTAAGTAAAGCCGGTCAGCTCCCCACTGTGCACAGATGGCTGGTCTCTGGGCACTTGCAGCCGTAGATACAAAACGGAAGCTTTCCAAGTACGGGAGTGGTGACTGAGACACAGTCACCTGTCAGAGGGTCGCACTTTTGTAACAGCTCCTTCCTTCGGTTTGTGAGAACTTGAAGGCAGGTGGCTGTTGTGTCGGAGACACAGAGAGTGCACGTGTTCTGTCAGTTGTTAATGATAAACTGGGTGGTTGTCAGCACTATCAGCCTCTTTAGGTTTCTTCACGGTTGCAGTTGACTGTCAGTTTTCAGTTTAAGAAACAACTCTTCTTTCCTCAGCATGCGCCAAACATGTTCCTCCTTCCATAGAGTCAGGTTCCATGGTGTCCACATTAGCCAGGCTTAGCCCATGAGATCAGCGAGGGAGCAGTTTAGCCAGGTCCACTGTGCACGCACCCTTCTGTGCCCCGTTGTGCACTCTGCCGTGCTGATGTGCTGCTGATCTCCTGGTAGGTGGCCCCCCGGTATTGACCATGGCTTTAGACCGTGGAGGTATGGTGGGTCCCGGAGGTTCAAGGCATGTTGTACATCAGGCTTTCGCAGAGTCCTTGCTGTCAGCGGTGTGCCATCTGCTATTCTGCAGGCAGATCTTTTCTTGGCTTGTCTCGGAGGCTCGCTCTCCCTTTCAGCCTCCAGTCTGCTACTCCACGTGTGTCTCCTCCCCACCCCAGTACCAGTTTGAGTATGTGGATAGAAAAAGTGGATCCATCCCTTGCCTTTCCTTTTCTTCCCCAACTTCCCTGCCAAAGCTGATAGAAAAGATGTTTCAGGAGGGCGTCAGGATAGAGAAGGTCAAGTAGGATGAGTCTCAGGAGAGGCCCTGGGCTCTTCCTCTTCAGTGGTGTGGGTTTCAGGTCAGCTAGAACCAGCAGGGCAGCTGTGAACAAGCTTCACCACTGTCATTTCCTCGTGGGCCATTTGGGTCCTTCTGCATGTAACGTAGACGAAAATCCAGGGTGTATGTGGTGTGTCCTAAAGCGCTTTGGGAATTCATAATAGTGTTACTTTCTGGGCTTATGTGTTAACTGACGTACTTTGACCTTTTTCTCTGTAGCTGAATAAAACTCGATGGGTCATTTTTCCTTTGTGCAGCCTCTTCAGTTACCTTCGTCCAAATGGTGTCAGATGCCTTGCTGAGGGATGAGCTGGCCCTGTGGGTGTGCCCAAAGCTTGGGCAGTGACGTGGCTGTGCTTTGCCTTGTAGGAATACCTCCACGGGCCCACTCCCGAGACTCTAGTGACTCTGCTGACGGACGGGCCACACCCTCTGAGAACCTTGTTCCCTCGTCTGCCCGAGTGGATAAGCCCCCCAGCGTGCTGCCGTACTTCAATCGCCCTCCTTCAGCCCTTCCCCTTATGGGTCTGCCCCCACCCCCAATCCCACCACCACCACCTCTCTCTTCAAGTTTTGGGGTCCCTCCTCCTCCTCCTGGCATTCACTACCAGCATCTCATGCCCCCCCCTCCTCGATTACCTCCTCATCTGACTGTACCTCCCCCTGGGGCCATCCCACCTGCTCTTCACCTCAATCCAGCCTTCTTCCCCCCACCAAATGCTACAGTGGGGCCTCCACCAGACACTTATATGAAGGCCTCTACGCCCTATAACCACCATGGCAGGTAAACCCCTGTTGTTGGCTTCGGGTGGGAACTACAACAGGAGGTAGGCAGGGTGCTAAGCCTTTTGTTGTCCCAGAAGAAGTGAGTGCTGAGTGTTGGTGTTTGTCCTCGTAGAAACCATTGTCCTTATGTTGAGTCCTGGGACATGGTTTCCTGCCAGTTAATGTTTAGGGTTTTTGTTTGCTTCTTAAGTGCTTGACCCAAACTATGTCCTTCATAACCCTTTTAAGGAGCTTGAGGTCAATACCTTAAATGGCTGCAAAGGTACTACTGTGTCTAGCACTGTTGAGTCATGTCACAATTACAGAAGCACACATGTGACAGGTGAGATCTTCAAAGAGAAGAGGAACATGTAAAATAGCAGAACAGGCCAAGAACCTTTCTGGACAGTATACAGGGATATGTAATTCAGTCGCACCATGCTATGGGATGTGGCGGCAGTCCCGAGGGGGTGGGCACTCAGGGAGGCGGTTGTCTTGCAGCCGAGATTCGGGCCCTCCGCCCTCGACAGTGAGTGAAGCTGAGTTTGAAGAGATCATGAAGCGAAACAGAGCAATTTCCAGCAGTGCCATTTCCAAAGCAGTGTCTGGAGCCAGTGCAGGTAACTCTCATCTTTGCTGCCATGTCCATACATTTGGTTTCTCTGTTGTTTTGTCATTTCCATTGGTAAAAGTTCAATGAGATAAAGATGGAGCCCTGTTAAATACCAAGAGTGGCACACTTCAAGCTAGGCATGGTGGTGCATGCCTGTAATCCCAGCACCCAGGGGGCCGAGGCAGGAGGATCACAGCAAGTTTAAGGCCAGCTTGGGCAACAAAGTGAGACCCTGTCTCAAAAATGAACCAGAGATACATCGTATCACATATGTATACTCACACCTGACTCAAGATTAAAAGTAATTTTTAGAAATAATGTTACAAGATGAAAAGCCTCTACACAAGGAACATCCACAAGGCCATCTTTTACAATTTAGTAGGTATTTCTCCAGGTTTTTTCCTGTTTATATGACAGTGTATATAATTTTGATTTTTACAAAAATGGAATATAGTTTTACAACTTTTTTCAATTTTTTTATATCCTAGACATCTATTACATTAATATATAATATTTAACATTTATTGAGCCCTTGCTCTGTGCCTAGCACTGTGCTAAGCACTTTACATGGATTATTTTACAGATTCACTCACGCTTTTTGCGACTGGTAATCTGTAGAACCTAATTTATATAGCTGGGCCCTATTGAAGGCAGTTCAATGAACAACACTAAAACATTGTTATACATAAATGCTTCTGCAAACTGAAGTGGAAAATTTGTCAGAATTGCTAGGTTAAATAGTACCCACATAATTTATTCTAACAGATGTTGTCAGACAGCCCTTGGACAATTATGTGCCAGTTTATACATCCACTAGCAGCATCTGATGGTAGATTCTGAACCACCAGAACATAAGTGTATGTCCAGTTGTACACCTGTCGCGTCTGTTTCGCCCGTCTTACCATGGCTCTGAAACAGCCCGTGTGCTTGGTTCATGCCCCCCCGAGCTCTTGTTTCAGCCCAGCTGGTCTGCAGCCCACTCAGCCCCAGCCTTTCCCCGTTCGTCCTGGCAGGGGATTACAGTGATGCGATTGAGACGCTGCTCACAGCCATTGCGGTTATCAAGCAGTCCCGGGTGGCCAGCGACGAGCGCTGCCGAGTCCTCATCTCCTCACTCAAGGACTGTCTTCATGGCATCGAGGCCAAGTCCTACAGCGTGGGTGCCAGCGGCAGCTCCTCCAGGTGGGCAGCACCCTTTAGGGGTTGGTGGAGACAGGGTTGGATCCTCAGGTGTCTGATGAGGACCTAGCTGGTGGTGTAATGTGTGGGGTCTGTTTGAAGGCAGTGGGCTCAGTGTAAGAGAAAAAGATTGGTACCATTTAACACAGGAACTTTTGAGCCACACAAGCTTGGATTTGAATCTATTCTTTTGTTGACCATCTGTATGACCATCTTGAGTATGGTAGTTAGTAACTTTCCAAGCGTCATTTTTTCCATTTTTACAAAAAGGACAGTGGGGTTGGGGATTTAGCTCCATGGTAGAGCATTTGCTTAGGATCACAAGGCCCTGAGTTTGATCCCCGGCACCCCCAAAAAAAAACCTCAGACCGTGATACAGAAATAGAAGAGCAATGCAGGTATGCAGGCGAATGTCAGCAGATCTTGGCAAGAACATGAAAGGCCTCCGAAGTTGAATTGTCTTTCCCACAGGAAGAGACATCGCTCCAGGGAGAGGTCACCCAGCCGGTCCCGGGAGAGCAGCAGGAGGCACCGGGACCTGCTTCACAATGAAGATCGGCACGATGACTACTTCCCAGAAAGGAGCCGGGAACACGAGAGACACCGGGACAGAGAGCGGGATCGGCACCACTGAGCAAGGTGGGGGCCTCATTCATGAAGGGAGGGGAGTGTTCGTAGTGCCTGTCTGTGTGTGTCTGTCTCTAGCAAGTACGGGCGGTAGCGTGGGTGAGGTCTTCAGACTTGGGGAACCAGCAGTCCGGGGTAGATTTCCTGCTTGTGTGTGGAAGTCTCTTGCTGAGGTAAAGCTGCTGGTTTCCTGACTGCCTTGACCTGATAGCAGAGCAGCAGTCTTGCATCGTGGCTGAGAGCAGGCTCTGCCTTCACATGTCAGAGTGTGCATTCCGGCTCCTTTCTGTTCCTCGGCTCCCTCCTCTGTCCATGAATCTCCCAGGAGCCGCTGTCTGCATGGCATTCTGAGTGTCCCGTGAGGCCATCCACACGGAGCACTCAGTGCATCTGCCTGTTACATCGTAAGCTCTTGGCAAACGCCAGCCATTGTCCTTGTCCTCACTGTATTTTAACTCCACCAAACATGCACGTAAAAATTTGGAAATCGAGTTTGAGGCCAGCCTGGACTACATAGTTCTAGGTCACTCTGAACTATGTGGTGAGACCCTGTCTCAAAAAACAAAACAAAAAAGGAAAAGGAAAACTTGACCAAGGCAGAAAAGTCTGTTTAGTGTTCAAGGCACAACATTAATAATTTTAATAATTATATCTATTTTAATATTTTTAAAAATTGGGATTTTTAGTTAGAGGAGAAAACTGATCTGAAAATAATTACAGCTTTGAGACAGGAGAATAACTTTCCTGGAAGGGTGTTTTTGTTTTTAATAAGGTTTTTGTCTTGTTTTTTAAGACAAAAGCAAGGGGTGGGGGAAACTACTCTTTTAGGTACCTGAGACATTCCCTCAGGGTCCTCCCTCTGGCTCAGGGCCTCCAGCTCTGTCCCTGGGCCTTAGCTTGTGCCTTCTCAGCTCTGAGTCTCTTGTTTTTGTCTTCAGAAAGGCCCCATCTGGGGGGGTCCTGTGGCTCTGGGTGACACCCCACCAGCTTATGCCAGCTGCAGGAGTGCTGCTGGTGAGAGCGGCTTGCGGTGCAGAAAGGGGCCATGCAGCGTCGGGAGGTGCAGGACGGGCCAGACTCAGGTCACCCACTCAGCCCCGAGGTGACCGGCGTGTGCCTCCACGGCCGGCTGCAAAAGTGTCTGCTTCCCAGGCTCTCACCCGAGGACCCTCGGCACTGTCGGCATTTCCTAAAGGCTGCTTGGAAGGGCCCCTCCGACTTCGCAGGCTCGACTTGGCCAGCCCGGGCCCTGCAGTTTTTCCACTGGGGCAGAACAGTATCCACAGTCTGCAGAGTGGCATCTCCTGAGCAGCAGTGTTCGCTCTGCCCCACCTTCCCCAGGAGTGGGCCCAGCTCTGGGCTTGAGACTGAGTGGCCACTGTAGGGATCTGCTTCCCGTCACACCTTCCAGCAGTGTGGCCATAGACCTCTCAGAACGGTGCTCGGGGGACACCAGGGTTCCTTTGCGGCCCGTTTTGGAAGAACGGTTCACATTAAGTCACATCTGCGCCAGGGTATGTGTATGTGCTCTGGAGTTGGAGGAAGTACTTAGGTGATCTGTGGGTCCAGCTCTGTTGCTGTGTTTTTGAGACAGGGTCTTGCTGTGTAGTCCAGGCTATCTTTGAACTCAGTACATTGCCCAGGCTGGCCTGGAACTCAGTGATCCTCCTGCCTCAGCCTCCCAAGTGCTAGGATTTCAGGTGTGTGCCACTATGCCCAGCCTGCAGTCCTCAACTTTGTCAGTCATCTCGTTATTTTAGGATATTTTCCTACTGAAATAATCATTCTCTCCTCATTCCTGTCCCCGACCTGTGACTACTGAGCTTTGTATTCAGTGTTCATCTGGTTCAGACTCAGAGGTTGGAGGTATGAGGTGGAGGCTGCATTAGGGCTTCGGTGGTCCTCGGTAAAGTGGGGTACACCTGTCTGTCGGTGTTTGGAGAGGCCACAAGGCAGAGGCTGCTTAGAGCCCCAGGGCCCAGGCTGAGAACAGTGCTGTCTCCAGCTCAGGAGGGCAAGAGGCGTCTGTGTGCTTTCCTCCCAGGCCAGCCCTCTAGGCACAGTGAGGCCGTGTGGGAAATGTGTGCATGGAGGCTGAAGTGTGAGGGTCAGTGTGGGGGTCAGCGGCCAGTGTGGGCATCAGTGGGAATGCTAGGCCTGTGCTGTCAGCGCATGCAAGGCCCTGGATTCTGTCCCCACCACAGAAAAACAACAAACCCTTCTGAAATTCTAAGTTGAAATTTAGAATTCAGAACTCCTTTTTCTTTGAACCGTTAATTCTGTTTGTGCAGTCAGATGGACCATGCCACTACCTGTGAGTTATTGATACTGCAGTACTGTAACAGGAGACCTTCAGTTGGTGGTATGACAAGTAGCTTTAGCCACCTCTTCTATTGATAACAGTTCTTAACTGTGCATTTAGCTTTCTTTTCCTTTTTTTTGGTGGTGCTGGGGATCGAACTCCTCTGGGTCTTGTGTTTGCAAGGCAAGCACTCTAACCACTGAGCTGAATCCCCAGCCCCTAGCTTTCTTTTCCTTTCCTTTTCTTTCTTGCAGTACTGGGGATTGAACCCACGACCTTAAACAGAGCTACATTCCTAGCCCTTTTTTTAAATTTTTTGAGACAGGATTTAGATAAGTTGCCTGGGCTGGGCTCAAACTTGAGGTCCTCCTGCCTCAGCCTCTCAGAGTCTTGTGTTTACTAGCATGCGCCTCCTCAGCCAGCTGCTTTTAGATTTCTACTGAGGATTTTCTCTTCTTCCTGTGTTCTGCTGTCTGCTCTGACCTGGCCAGGTCCTCCCTGCTTGATGGTTCCTGTACTTCTTGGTCCTTCGCCTACAGCTGCCATCTGAGAGAGGCTTGGCAAAGCTCTGGTGCTGTGTGTTGCTGGACATACTCGAAAGGGTGCTGTTAAGAATCTGTTTTAACTAGGGCTTGATTAAAAGAAGACAAAGAATAGCCAAACGCAGTAGCCCATGCCTGTAATCTCAGCACTCTGAGAGGCTGAGGCAGGAAGATCACAAATCTGAGCCCAGCCCGGGCAGTTTAGGATTTAGGAAGAAACATAACAAACAAGAGAGGAAACAGGGACATGGAGTTTCCTGTGGCAGTTGGATTTAGCTGTGTCCACTCTTGTTTTCACCACTGTACCTCCCTTTCCAGAGTGTTTTGTTCCCCTAAAGTGACGTGTGACTTTCTCAGAACGTGTTTTCTCAGACAGTAAACTTACCGTGCTCCCTTGCTGCAACTTTCCGTACTTTCCCAGCCCAGATCCCCTTTTCGCACTGCTCTCTTGGGACCTCATTCTGTGTCTGTGTCCCCCGACCCTGAAGTAAGATGTCACTGCTTCTGTTCACCAGAGCTCCCTGCAGCCCTACCCCCGCCACCGCTTCATCTCAGTCCCTTTGTCCTTCTGCTCCTGCCATGTGCACCCAGCCCCTGTCCCCCCTCAGAAATCATCGGAGTGCTCTCTGCACCCCAGTCAGAATGTAACCTCTGTTCTCGTTCTTCTCTCTGATGCTCTCATTGCAGGAGTCTGGTTGGAAGCAAATGTTTTTAACGGACTCACATCTCCACCTTGATCAGGACTGAAGGACGGAGGCCTCCATTCTCCCTTCCTCCACTCCCCTAACCACCCCCCGACACCCAGGGGATCCCTCCGCCCCACAGGTTTGAAGATGGCTGGGCGGCCCTCGCTGCCCCGCACCTCCCATTTGCCCAAGAAAGAACCTAAGACTGTGGCTGGGAGGGCGGCAGACAGTAAGCAGGCTCCGTGCCCGTGCCCTGGTCTCCACAGAGAGTGGTGCTCTGTCCGAGGGAACTTGGGTTTCTGCCTCCAGGAGCAGTGCAGTGGTCAGGTTGGTGGGAAGCTTTCTTCCCAAGGAAATGGATCCTCTGTGCAGATCTCCAAGGGTGACGGGTGTGCCAAAATATGCCAGGGCCCTTTCCTTAGCGCTAGGTCAGGTGGGGCCGAGAGGGTCCACACCCTTGCCCGTGTACCACTCTTTTAACACCTTTCCCTCCCACCCTTTGAGAAGGGACCAGGAGAACAGACAGTACCTAGTGACAAGCTCCTTCTGGTCTTGGCTTTCCCTCTCTCATCTTGACGGTTCATGCCCCTGTCCCCTAGAGGGCTAAGCCCCCGACCCCCGCTGCCCTGCTTCTCTGTGGACTGCCCTCTTGCAGAGAGGCCTGTGGGGTTGCTTTCTGCTGGAAACCTGGCAGAGCCTGCTGCTGCCCCGTGCCGCTTCGTGCTCAGTTGCCTCTTGCAAAAACCAGCACTGGTGGTATTCCTCTCCCTAGGCGTGTACATTTAACACGCAGCACCCTTCCCCCAGGAAGGCTGCTTCCTTGTTTTAGAGGAAGTTACTGCCACTGGGAGACGAGGCTCTGAGGACCTCAGCAGTGAAGAAGCCCAGCCAAGTACCGGAGGAAAGGGAGAGGGCAGCCTGAGCAGGAGCTGGCCTACTTCCCAGGCTTTTCCTTTCTTGGGGCTAAAGTAAGCGTGGGCTTGCGTCCCGAGTGCGCACTTGACATATCATGGGATAGCCTGGTACTGCTAGGCAGGTGACGTCACTGATTTGGTGTCCTTCCACCTTCTGACTTTTGACTCATGAACTCTACTCCCTCTGCCTAGAGGTCCTTCCTGCCTCTGGTAAGGAGTGAGGAAAAGATGGAGCCTGACTAGGCTGAACTCCACCCAGAGTTCTAAGGACCAGCACTCCGGGGCCATTTCCCACCCAGACAGATGGAAGTGCTTTTCTCAAAACACCCAAATTGTCCTGTGGCTGCTGCTGAAGGAGGCAACAGCAGCGGGGTCCCGCAGTACAGGGTGAGGCCGCTCTGCGTGTGTCCCTCAGGGCACGTGACCCCAACCGGATGCCGGACGGGGCTGAGGCCCAGGGCCACAGAGACCCTCCTGGCTCGGGGGAGAAGCTGAGTTGGACTGATCCCAACATGTTCTGATAGACCCTCAGTCACTGGGGGAGCCCCCAGGGTTGGAGAGGCATGTTCCCTTGGGACAGGCTGCAGACCGTGGCTTTTATCCCGTCCCCCGACCCTGAACCCACCTCCTCTTCCGCCGACGGCACCCTGCGTAGCTGGCCAAGTGTTGAGTGCTGTGCTTACCCTGAGAGCAGCTCCAGGTGTCTTTTAAAAAGTAGAGAAAACCAAGTAAGGCGACAGTCTAAGGAAAAACGACATAGAATATCAGAAAAGCCGTTTACCCGGAGAATTATTTTCTCCCCTTTTTTTGTTTTTACTCAATGACACAATTTTTAGTTTTACTTCCTGATAGCAAAAGGAAAAGAACCCCAACCCGAAAAAGGCCAAGGCCCCGTCCCCCTGTTGTCGGTGATTTGTTTGTCTTTCTGATAGGTTGAAAACTGTGTAATAAACTTGATGACCCTGTCAATCTTTTATACTGCATTGTATTTTTTTCCTTTTGTAACAAAATATTTTGAAATAATAAATGGGGTGTGTGCTGTTGTATGGATTCTGCATTGAATAGATTTGTTGAGGTGTTGGGCTTGGGTGCCGGCTGATGTGGATGCTGTGGGGTGGTAGCAAAGACCAGGTTCCTAGTAGGAATTGTTGGGCAAGGGGGTTCCCTACGGCCAGAGGAGGAAGCACTCCCAGAGGTTTGGCCTCTTCCTTGTCCCCTGAAGCAGCCTGCTTAGAACACTTCCACGTCATCCTTTACCCTGTAAGATTCCCAAAACTTCTTTTCAAAGCCCACTTCCTGCCTTGCAGAGTTTGGTTCCGACAACACGGAGTTCGGGAAGAGAAGGCCACCCTGGTGGGCGGCCTCCTGGCTGGGGCCTGCTTCCCTCACGTATTTAACCATGGGCATGCGGTGTAACCTCAGCCCCCTTCACCTGGAAGATTGGTAGCTGTTCTGCCTTCGCACAGCATGTTCTAGAGATCAGAGAGAAGGAAAATGTTTCGGGAACTGAACCGCCATCAAAATAGAAAGTGTAGGTTTAGAAAGCTTAGTGGACGTGTGGTGGGGTGATCTTGGGTTTCCAGAAAAGATGGATTTTTAAAGCCAGGTGAGTGAAGGTGGTGGTTCAGGGCTGAGACCGAAGGCAGAGATTGAGTCTCACAAATGCACCCTTAGATGACATGGAGCTCAGGTACCAGCATGTGTTAGCAAAGGTGACGCTGGTCCCTAAAACTGAACCCACATGGAGGAATCTGGTCAGCAGAATCAGGAATGGTTCCGTGATAGGATCTGCAAACTGAGATAACACGTCTTGCTGTCCCAGCAGCCACTACCCAGGAAGCCAAAGAAATGAAGTCATTTTTATTCTATTTATTTATTTTGTGGGTGCTGGGGATCAAACTGAGGGCCTTGCACTTGCTAGACAAGCACTCTACCACTGAGCTAAATCCCCAACTCCATTTTTATTTTAAAAAAGAAAAAAGTGAAGTGCATGAGAGAAAGTTTCAGTGAAAAAGGTGAACTGTGGACTAGATAATGACTCTGTACCAGGAAAGGAGTGAAAACCTTCAGGAGAAGGAGGGTCCTTACACGGGGACATTCAGACAAGGGAGCCCAGCCATGCTATTGCTGCCCCTCGGTCACCTGGTGCTGGCTGAGGTCCTGGCTCTGTACCGTCAGTCTGCTGGAGGTCTAGGCACCTGCTCTCGATGCCCCGCATGAGCATTTTGCAGATGACAGTATGAGCTGCTAGGTGAGAATACCTTCAGTTTCCCCAAGTCAGCACCAGGGTGTGGAAAAGAAAGACCCATGGTTCTCTCTGTCCAGATCCCACTTCTGTTTGTGAGCTGAACACTTTGGACCGGACATCAGCCAGCCCAGAGAACCCCTGCAGGCGCTGCCCTTCCAGTGGTACGTGTACAGCAGAAAAGGCCTCGGCCAGCCGCCATGCAGCGCAAGTGCCTCCCTGCATTCCAACAAGCACGGTCTGTGGCCGCGTGAACTCTGAAGACTTCCCATCTTCCAAGGCCGCCTCAGTTTCCACTGTACGGCGTGATCAACTGCACATTGGTGCCTGCAACACCCATTAGAACAAACATTTCCCCATAACTTTAAGCAAGAGGTCTTCCTAATCATACCCTCATTTTCAAGTGTTAGCCTGTTGAGAAAAGGGGTTTACTACGCCCCAACACCTCAGACTTGGCGCTCCACCCACCAGTAACCAGCTGTGTCACTTTCCTTCCTCGGCTGTAAGCCTGTGGGAGAAGGGCTTAGGCTTAGGTGGTCCCTAAGGTCAGTCCATGTGAATGCTGACGTTCACATTTTGTAAGCTGCCCCTGCACTCTACTGATCCTTGCCTTCATCTATCTCTGCCACTGGGAGAGGCCTTGGCCACTGAACTGCATGAGATCAGGTCATAAGGACGGGTTCCACTCCGCTCTGATGCTGGCGATTACTTCACAGCAAAGCTAAAAACCAAAGCGGCAGCATGTGAAGCAGCAGAGAATCGGTGTTCACGGGGTTTGTGATTGGCACTATCGGGGCAGTTCCCACTGGATTTTCTGGTGACTATTTCTTAGTTGAACAGACCTGCCTGTCATAGTTTGGGTAGAACCCAGGCCAACAGAATCCAAGGGCGCAGGGCACAGAGACGTGGGGAATGAGAAGGCATTGCTGCTTTAGACAGTGGAGACTGCTGGATTGAGAATGCACCTGTGCACGAGAAAAGCCAGCTCAGAAGGCCCCCAGCAAGGGAAGACCCAGGATTTATCTGACAGTAGACAGGGGCTTCAGGCTTCCTAAGCGGGTGCTCTTTCAGGGCTCCTGGTGACCTCTTGGAGCTGAAAACCATGGCCTGGACTGCATAGAAAGACCCTATCTCAAAAAACAAAAGAAAAAAAAAAAAAAAACCAGGATGGATGCCTCTTGGAGTTGCTCAGGCTGCAGCCAGGAAACCAGATCAGCAGGACATTCAGCACTGCGTTGCCAAGTGCAGGCTAAGAACGTGACAGGGCCCTCTCCAAGGGGCTGAGATTCTAGGGACTGGTGCTGTAAGGAAAAGGCTGCCACCCCCACAAAAGAAAATATGTATTTATTATAAAAGTACTTGCTTCATAATCAGAGTAGGAAAATAACACTATGCACTACTACAAAGGTCCTGGAAGTCAGCTTCCTGGAGGACTGGTTCAGGGGCTTTCACACCCCAGGAGCCGCCACCATGGTCTCCGGGGGCACACAGGGCAGGTGTGGCATGTACAGGAGCCTCGATGGTCCACAGGAGATGCTCTGGCCATGGTGACGAAGAGGAGGACTTGTGGTCACCAGGAATTGTCTGACAAGGGCCAGAATGGGGCCGGCCTGCCCCTGCCTGTTGTGAAGGAGTCTCTCGCTGAAGGTCCTGATCTAGAAGATGATGGCCGCTGGCCTCATCGGGCTGGATGCCTGGGTGTCAGTGCTGATGAAAAGCTGCATAACCTTTCCCAGGCCAACGACCCACCACTCCTCAGGACTGGAGCTAAAGTACTGGAGTATGTATAGGGTCAGCCTGATGGGCTGGGGGCTGAAGTTTTCGCACTTCAAATCTTGTCCATACTGATGGCAGAAAGAAAGAAAAAATGTTAAAGATCAGTGAACAAGAGCAGCTGGCTGAGGCTTAGCTCAGTGGTTAGAGTGCTTGCCTAGCAAGTTCAATCCCCAGTACAAAAAAAAAAAAAAAAAAAAAAAGAGCAGCTGGTCCAAACTTCCATATTCCAAATCTCTTGGCCCCAAAGAATCAGAGGACTATCTTCCTTAGAGAGAATTTTTCACCACTGGAAACAGGAAAGGCAGGCCCACCACATGGCCTTTAAATCCAGGCGTCTAGTCCCACCTCCCAAGAGCAACACATCCCCCACCTAGAGGCCCAGCGTGCAGCACAGTACCTGGAGAAAGCGGCTAGGGTGAGCATCTCCAGCAGCAGCTCCAAGCCACAGAAGAAGAGCAAGATACCATTCATGATGGCTTCCAGGCGAAGAACGTAGGTCTGCAGCAGCAGGTAATAGGAGGCCATCATGGCAGACGGGAAGGTCAGGGCCACACTGATACCAAGTGGCATCTTCCGCTGGCAGAGGTTTCCCTTTGTACCTGTCAGACACAGCCACAGAGTCACTGCCAAGTGACCTCTTTCCATGGCCTCAGGAGAAAGCTGGGTGGGATGTGACCGGTGAGCACAGAACAATGACCCTGAGAGGGCAGCCAGCATTTGTAAGAGGAGTCCCACTGTACTATAGTCTAGGCTTGGAGGAGTCACAGGATTGGGGTCATTTACTCCAGAGGGCCTGCTCCCAGTCTGGCTCCAAAACAAAATGTAATTATAAAAATAACACCTGGGGTCGGAGATGTAGCTCAGTGGTAAAGTGCTCACCTTGCAAGTGCAAGGCCCTGAGTTTGATCCCCAGCAGCCCCTCCCCACAAAAAAACACTCAGTGAAAACTTTTCAGCTAGTACAGAGAATAACCTTAGAAAATGTACAAAGTATTTTTACACACAAAAGCATATAAAATATCTGTTCCCCAGGCCCTCTCTAGTAATGGATATTGTAAATCTTTTGTTATTGTTGCCACTCTAATGGGTAGAGAAATGTTGCCTTATTATATCAGTTTACTTTTTCTTACTAAGTTAGGGCATCTTACCTAGTTTGTTGGTCCTTCACTCATATGTGAATGGTCTATTAGTATCCCTCACCGATTTTCAAAATTGTCTTTGCCTTAGGTGATTGATGTGAGCCTTCTTTGTCCTTTTTTGTATATGCTGCAAGTTTGTACTGTTTGCACTTCAGCAGTACCTTCAAGGATGCAGTATTCTAACTGAAAAGGGTTTAGCTGTGTCTTTTCTGTGCTAGAGAAATCCTTATTCAGAGAAGCAGAAGAGAGCTCAGTGCTGGGCAGGCATGTACTGCCCTGGACACAGTCACCACTGAAACTCTTCTTCCTAGCTGAGCAGCAAGAGGGACCGGGCTGTCCTGTCCCTCCGGGCTGTGAGGCCTGGAGAAGGAATTATCTACGAGCCCATGGGACTGCCTACCTCTTGCTCATGCCCTCCAGAGCAGCACTGACCCAAAATACGAAGAAGCAGCTTGATGTCCCAGCTAGGGAGTAATGGAGATACTGCCTCATCTGATCTCTCACTGGTGAGCCTAGTTTATGCACTTTGTCTTGTTAATCAAGTTACAGACCGGCTTGTCTCCTGAGGACTGGAAATACTCTCCAGACAATACTCACCAAAGAACAGTCGGATCACTTCAATTCCAAGATAAAGCAGAAGCATCACCACATCCAGTACCAGGTTGGCCGTTGGGTAGGGCAGCAGGAGACCTACCAAGACAAAGGCTGGAGTCTGCAAACATGTGACAACATCCACCAGCACTGCACACACTAGGACGGAGAGGGCATGAGTCTTAGCATTCTGGGGAGTAGGTAGCACAACCCTCTCTGTTCACCAGCCTGTGGGGATTCCGCTACCCCACCGATTGGGTATCCAGGGGCGCAGAGCCCACCGAGTGGCTTCTGATCACCAGGGGGTAAAGTGAAATTCAGCACAGAAGTGATGGGAGGAGTCAGGATGTACAAGTCGGCTTCCCAAGCTCAAGCAAGTCTTGCTGAGGGACTTCCTACTGAACTGTTCTCAGTGAACTCCTCGGACAGAGAGATTTCTGCCTCAAAGGGAAGAGGGGTGCAGAAAAGGATGGAGAACGAAAAGGTTCTTGGCGGGGGCTGGTTCTGGTTCCCTAAGTGGGAAAGAGACGTTTGGGTGAGGTAGTCGACCCCAGCCTTACCTTTATACAGGAATATGAAGAGTTCCAGCAGGAAATAGGTAGCGTAATACCAGCCGTTCAGAAAGAACAGAATTTCCAGGGGCGTGGAGGACAACCGTTTATCTGAAATGTGCACAGAGAAGGGGGTGGGCGGAGGGCGGTGCAATCTCTGTTCCTTGTGTGGCCAGGTGTCTAACCTGGGGAAAAGGTCGCAGCGAGGGGCTGGGCCATCGGGACGCTTCTGGTTGCTGATAATGAAGTAGGAGGGCTAAGGGTGTGGTGTGGAGCGGCCAGCCTTCTCGCTCCTTTCCCAGGAATCACCATCAAACTCTGGGCTTCAGGGACAGTCAGGAGCTAACTCGGCGGAAACCCCAGCTGAAAGACACCTCAAAGATCGAACCCGTCAGTCCCCGTGCGGGAAGGCAAATCGGCACTAGCCCGACGCCGGCTTGTCTGCGGCCAGCTGATGGTCAGCGGGCCAGTTAGGACGAGCCGGGCCGCGGGCGCGGGGGACAGAGCTTCAGCCCGCGTGGCCAGACCTCCAGGCACGGACCCCCGCCGTGCACGA
The DNA here is from genome assembly GCA_004026905.1 of Hystrix cristata. Taxonomy (NCBI): domain Eukaryota; kingdom Metazoa; phylum Chordata; class Mammalia; order Rodentia; family Hystricidae; genus Hystrix; species Hystrix cristata. Next base: position 103,219 of record PVJO010001804.1, on the reverse strand, counting down.
ACGGGGAGCGACGTCCCTGACGCCTGAAAATGGGGGCCTTCGGTCCAGGTCTGGGCTAGAAGGGAGTGGAGGGGCTGGCGGTGCCCAGCGGACGGGGACCAGCGACTCACACACCTCTGGAACCTCACCTCGCGGCGCCATCTTCAGTCCCCATGGAAACCGCCTACGCGGCCGCCGCGGCTCCGGGAGCAGCGAGGCACGGCCTGAAGCAAGGACGGAGCGGCCCGGGCCGCTGCCTCTCTACGCGTTCGTGACATTCTATGGTTGTTCCACCCCCGCGCATGCGCAGGAGAGTCCACCGCAAACCGTGCGCGGTCAGCTGTGACGGTCCCGCGGCGTCGCCCGGCGCACCCCGGGTCCCGCATCCAGGGCGTTGGGCAGGGGACCGGCCTTGGCCCCGCCTTGTCTTTCCCAGCAAGCGTCAGAGGAGGAGCAGCGGAGGGTCCGCACGGAGACGAGCCGCAGGACGCTTGGCGGACGTCTGGGGGCCGGAGGACCGAGGACGCCCCGGGCGGGCGGCTGCGGCCTCGCGAAGCACAGAGCCCGCGTCCTGCGCCACCGCGCCATCCCGGGCTTTGTGCATACCGATGTAGGGGCGTTTGTACCCGGTCCGCTCCTGCGCCGTGCCGTAGTGGAGCGGTCGCGCCTTGCCACGGAAACTCGGTGGCCCGCGGCCCGCCCGGAAGAGCGTCTCCGATCGCCCCCGCGGCGCACGGGGGCCCGCCCGGCTGGCGCACTGAGGTCCAGGCCCTCCAGGATGCGAGCATCGCGGGGCTGTTCGGACACCAGGAAAAGCTCTAAACGGCGCGAAAAACTCTAGCTTCTGGAGGGCGTTGCGCAAGATAGGCCCAGACTGTTTCATTAAATGTTTGGAAGAAGACCCTGATGGAGCCCTTCACGCCTGGAATTCTTTTGTGTATGAAAGTTTAAAATACCTGAATCCCTAAAGTATCTATAAAACCACTCATTTTCTATTTTTTGAGTAAGGTTTGGGTAGATTGCGTTTTTCCACAGTTTTCCCGTTTTGTATAAACCTCCACGTGTTCCTTGTGTGAAGTGTGGTACCACTCCTCACACTTAATGATCCCGAGGGCCGCACACCCGCCCCACACCCGCGGCCCTTCAGCCCCCGATCTTCCGCTTGTGTTTGTTGTGCGGGGCCGGTGTCAAACCTGGCCTCGCGCGCCTGCCGAGCAAGCGCCCTACGCGCAGGGTCCCTTCCAGCCCCTTTCCTGATACTTTCAATTTCTTTTTTCTTGATTAGTTTTTTCTTTAAATTGATGTATTACATGTCAATTTTATTAACATTTTTTTTAAAAACAATGTTTGGCTTTTTTTTTCCTTCACTACTTGTTTTCTCTTTTATGTACTTTTGGACCTGTTTCCTCCCTCCTGCTTTCTCTCAGTTTCACTTGGTGCCCCCTTCGAGATAGAAACTTGGGTCTGACGCTTTCACACCTGCCTTCTTCTCTTTTTTATTTTTATGTATTTATTTTTTGTAGTGCTGGAGATGGAACCCAGGGCATCACTCATACTAGGCAAGTGCTCACCACTGAGCGATACTGACAGCCTTGATCTTTCTCTTCTCTAATTAATATTTGTGAGTTTGTTTTGGTTGTCTCTTCCTTTTATTTATTTATTTATTTTTTGAGATAAGGTCTCACCATGTAGTTCAGGCTGGCCTTGAATCACTGCTCCAGCTGGCCTCGAACTCACAGCTATCTTCCTGCCTCAGCCTCCCAAGTGCCAGGATTATAGGCATGAGCCTCCACACGCAGATAATTTTTGTGTTGTAAAGCTACAAATCCTTCCCCCCTCCAGGTGCTCATTTAGAGGCATCTATGAATCCTGTGACCTTGCTAAATTAAGTGCATTATTAATAGTAATGACTTCATACAGATTCTTCAGGATCTTAAAAATCATTTTCAAATAAAGACAGTTTTACTTCTCCCTTCCCAATCTGTATGCTTTTTATTTCTTTTTTTTTTCCCTTATTGCAGTGATGAGACTTAGTGTAATGTTGATAGAAACAGTGGAAGCTTATATCTGTGCCCTTTTCCTGATCTCAAAAGTACTGTTTTCCTAGATATGGTGGCTGATATCCATAAATTCCAGCACCTAGGAATCTGAGGCAGTAGGATTGTGAGTTGGAGCCCATCCTAGACTGCATATGAAAGCCCTGTCTCAAAAATATCAACAAAAATTCAGTTTTTAGCCAGGCATTGTGGTGGAGTATGTTTGTAATCCCAGATACTCAGGAGGATGAGGCAGGAGGATTGTGAGTTCATGCCCACCCCGGACAATATAGCAAGACCCCACCTAAAAAAAAATATTTTCAATTTCTCATCAATGAGTATGACATCAGCTGGGTGTGGTGGTGCACATCTGTAATCCCATCACTTGGGAGACTGAGGCAGGAGGATTGCCTGAAGTTCAAGGCCAATCTGGGCTACATACTGAGTTCAAGGCCAGCACCAGCTTGAACTATATAGGGAGACCATGTCTCAAAAAAAAAAAAGAAGTATGACATCAATTACAGATATTTTGTAGATGCTCTTTGCCCCCTTTTGTTGCTGGGATGGAACACAGGCCTCCTTCGTGCCAAGCACACACTGACCACTGAGCTACACCCCAGCCCTCATAAATGCTGTTCATCAAATAGAAGTTGCCTTCTGTTTTTAGTTTGCAAAGAGTTTTGTTTTTTGGGGGTTTTTTGGTGCTGGGGATCGAACTCAGGGCCTTGTGCTTGCAAGGCAAACACTCTAACCACTGAGCTAAATCCCCAGCCCTGCAAAGAGTTTTTATCATGAGTGGAAACTGTATTTTGTCGTGGCTCCATGATAAAATGTTTTTTTTTCTTTTATTCTATTGATATGGTGAATTTCATGCATTCATTTTTAATTGTTAAATCAATCTTATGCTTCTGGAATAAACCCCAGTGGTTACTTTGTACTTGGTTTTTGGTTTTGTTTTGGTTTTTTGTTTGGGTTTTTTGAGACAGTCTTGCTATGCAGTTCGGGCTGACCTTGAACTGTGCAATCCAGGCTGGCTTCAGTGATCCTCCTGCCTCAGCCTCCCAAGTGCTGGGATTACAGGTCTGCATCACCACACTCAGCTCTGTATTCGTTTTTAGCAAATTGCCAGGCTCAATTTGCTTTTTTTTTTTTTTTTTTTTTTGAGATGGTCTCACTATGTAGACCAGGCTGATTTTGAACTCATGATTCTCCTGACTCAGCTTCCCAAGTGCTGGGATTACGGACAACCCAGTTTAACTGTCAAATTTATTGGCATGCAGTCGTCCACAGTACTCTAACCTTTTTTCTATTTATTAACTCTACCATATATAATTTTAAATTGAGGAGCTAGGGATTTAGCTCAGTGATTAGAGTGCTTGCCTTGCAAGCACAAGGCCCTGAGTTCGATCCCCGGCACCACCAAAAAAAAATAAAATAAAATAAAATAAAATAAAATTTTAAATTGAGCACAATGACGTAAACCTATAGTCCTAGCTACTCAGGAGACTGAGACAGGAGGCTTGCTTGAGCCAGGAGTTCAAGACCAGCCTGGGCAACACAGACCCAGTCTCAAAAAAAAAAAAGAAAGAAAGAAAAAATGTGTACATGCACTCTTGTGTGTAGGAACAGCTCCTCTCCATTCTTTCATCTTCAATTTGAGCTGTACGGTGCATGCGCAAGTGCTGTACCACCCAGCGGCCCCACGGCCCTCTTTCATTCTTAACTCTGGTCATTTTTGTCCTCTTTCGTGGGGGGTGCACTGGGGATTGAACTCAGGGCCTTGTGCTCACTAGGCAAGCATTCTACCGCTGAGCTCAATCCCCAATCCCGTCCTCTTTTTTCTTGATAATGTAGCTAAAGATTTAGCTGAGAAGTTGTCAAGGAACTAACTTTTGGTTATGTACATTTCCTTTCTTATTTGTGCATTTGCTATTTTTGTCTGATCTTTATTCTTTCCTTCTACTTTGTTCGTTTTCTATTTTAAAATGAAACTTTAATCGCTTCTCGGCCTTTTGGCTAAGATCAATTGTAAAATGAAACTTTAGGCACATTTTAATTTCTTTAAACTTTTATTTGTTCATTTATTTTTGCTGCCCTGGGAATCGAACCCAGGGACTTTGCACTGGGCTACATCCCCAGCACCCACACACACACCCTTATTGTTTTAAATTTTGAGACAGGGTCCTGAATTGCCCACTCTGGGCTCAAATTTGCCATCCTCCTCCCTCAGCCTTCCGGACCACTGGCATTACAGGCATGGGCCACCCCGCCCAGGTGACATGGACTTCTCCCCCCAGGCCTCGCACACGGCCTCGGGGCGAGCGCCCCCCGCCCGCAGGGTCCCGTTCCGCGTCACGCGTGCGGAGGCGCCCGGCTGGCGGGTGACTGGAGGCGCAGAGCCGGGCCGGCCGGCAGGGGGCGCAGACGCACGGGCCGGCTCCGGCGGGCGAGTGCTCGCCTCCCTAGTGCGCGTGCGCGGGACCGATGGGCCAGGGGCCGAGCGGGCCGGACTCTGCGCCCGTTCAGCTGGCGCCGCAGGCTCCGGTGCCCGCGCGCCGTGGCTTCGTGACCCCGGCGTAGCACGGTGTCTTCCCCGAGTCCAGCGCCGTCTGATGTGCCGGAATCCCTTTTATGTTTGCGGAGGGCCCAGCGTGTGGTTTATATCGCGCAATATTACGTGCACTTGAAAAATTACATTCTGTGCCCATAGGCATTGTACAGAAATTAACTGGAAACGGGAAATTTAAAAATAATCTTTCCAGCCAGGCGAGGAAGCAGAGGCTCAGGAGGAGGACCTCAAGTTCAATCTCAGCCTGGCAACTTAGTGAAGACCCCGCCTCGAATTAAAAAATAAAAAGGCCTTGGGCTGGGGATTTAGCTCAGTGATTAGAGTGCTTGCCTTGTAAGCACAAGGGCCTGAGTTCGATCCCCGGCACCACCAAAAAATAAATAAATAAAAAATAAAAAGGCCTTTCCACATAACGCCCAAAGCGCATTCAGTGCAAAGGTCCTGGGCTCAATCACCAGCATCACAAAAGAGAAAAAAACGTGACAGCCACATTTTTTGTACTTTTTCAGTTTTTTGAGACGACAGGGTCTTGCTGTGTAATCCAGGCTTGCCTTGAACTCACTACGGAGCCCAGGCTAGCTTCAAATTTGTGGTGATCTTCCTGCCTCAGCCTCCCGAGTGCTGTGGTTACAGGTGAGTGCTACCGCACCCGACTCAGTGGCTGTTTGTGGTGTGCTGTGTGCCCCTCAGAGGGTCTGACTTTCCATCTGTTGTTTCCCTTCAAACCAGAGAGTGTACAGCCCTGGTGGTCGCACCGGGACCCAGCAACAGCACCAGAGGAAGACCTTCCAGCAGGGTTCCCTACCTGCTCCCGCGGACCAGCCTCGCACCTCTTCCTCCTGGAGCCACAGCATGCAGGCTTCCTCATCTCAAAGCGGGTGTGGAGGGCCGGGGATTTAGCTCAGTGATTAGAGTGCTTGCCTTGCAAGCACAAGGACCTGAGTTCGATCCCCGGCACCACAAAAAAAAAAAAAAAAAAAAAGCGGTTGTGGGAACACGAGCCCTTTCCCCATAAAGCCCAAAACACTCCAAGCACTTGCCCTGGAATTACTGGCCATGGAGAAATGAAGACCACGGCTCCAGGGGCCCTGCTGGACAGGGAGGAGGGGTTGCAGTGCGACCCATGGGCCTCACTGCTGTCTTTGCCATCCCATCACTTCCCACTTGCAGTCCCGTCACTCCTGGTCCCATTGATGTAGGAGGAATATGGAAGTCAGATGTGCCCAGTTCGTGCGCCCTGGAGTCAGAGAATGAATTCTGAAGGACAGAGGAGGTTATGAGTAGGAAAGTTTTGAGAGAGAGGTTCCGAGAGACGGGAGGAGTACTGGAAAGTGGGTGGCCAGCGAGGCCCTTTGTCGGGGTAATTTTAGGGGGGTCCTGGGGATCAAACTCAGGGCCTTGTGCTTGCTAGGCAAGCGCTCTACCACTGAGTCAAATCCCCAACCCCTTCTTGGGGTAATTTTTACAGCAAAGTCACACCATGGGTACAGTGTGGGTCAAACTGCAATCAACTGGTAAGATTACAAGTACAGATGCTTAGCTAATGATCCAAAGTGAAGCGGGTCACATAGCAAGGGCATATGACTGACATCATTCACCTTTGCTTAGCCCTGGCTTCTGAAATAGGAACGTTTTGGGGAAGGGATGGCTCCAGGTTTCTGGTCACAACCTAGGTGTCTGATGTAAATCTGAACCTAATGGACTGGGTGGTACCAACTGCAATATAATCCCAAACTTCCACTTATCCTTTAGGGAAGTGTGTAAATCTGGCCATATTGGAGGCCTGGCCTCCTTTGGATGTACCTCCAGCCACAATTCTGATGTCTCCACCTTTCCCTGACTCCTTGAGAGCCCGGTGCCTCTCTGACTGCATATTAATTTTTATCTAACTTAGCTGCCTATAATACCATCGCTTCTGGTCCCATCACATTTCTGCACAGCCACCCCCACCTCACTGAAGAGAGCACAGCGCTGGGCAGCTCACTGGACTTTGGGACTTCAGCCTGAGGCTTCCCTTTGTCCCATGAAACCAGGACCAAGGACATTTGTTCTGCTTCTTACTTGTCAGCCCATCCTGTGAAGGGGTGATGGCCACAACAGGAAAAGAAACCAAGCTGTTTTCAACCCTACATCAAGGAATCTTCTTAGTCTTCTTCCCTCTCCCCTCTTCCTGGGGACTGAAAGGGCCCTCACACCGAGCTACCTCCCTGGCCCTTTTTTTTTTTATTATCGCTAAGTTGTGCCCAGGCTGGGCTTGAATTTGAGACCCTTCTGCTTCAGCCTGCCAGAGTGCTGGGAGGACAGGCGTGCACCGCCACATCCAGCTTTCAGCGTCATTCTTGAAGTATATTTTTGATGGACATAGAAGTCTAGGTTGGCCTTCTTCACTCAGCATTTTAACAAAGTGTTGTGCTCTCCTCTGGCCTGAGCGCTCCTGTGCAGTCACCTGTGTGCTCCTCCTGTCGCATCCAGTTTTGCTCCTGGGCCAGTGACATAGCCCAGGACTGGGGCGAGTGCTCAGCACCACCCAGGCCCTGGCTCGGGCCCCAGCACCGGAACCAAACCTTTAGGGCTCAGTGTTTTGCCTGCTGAGCCCAGGTGCCCAATGCCTCGTTTGTCTTCATCAACATGGGTTTATTAAAGATTGCCAGTCTTTGAAGTTCTTTTACCAAGTTTGGAAGTATCTGACTACAATTTTTCTTAGTACTTTTTTTTTATTTTGCTGCATTTTTTTTGAGATAGGGTCTCTCTGTGTAGTCTGGACTGGCCTTGAACTCCTGGGTAGATCCCTTTTTAGTGCAAGGCTTTGAGTCTGTACCACGCAGGCCTGACAGAGCTGGGCAGAGGCCCCACCAAGATTTTAGGGTACAAAGTAAATTAATTGATTAGATACACAGTTTTTCACCTTATTTGAATACAGATGTTGATTGATTACATTGGTTACAATAATTTTCACCTATTTTGCCTAAGAATGTAGTTACCTCACTTTTTAGGTATGCCTGCTGGGTCAATTTAGTTAGTCCTGTTATTTATTTTTACCTTTTTACAAGCAGGGGCTCAAAGTCAGCCGTTTGTAGTACCTCCCTTACTAGTTGTCAAGGGAACATGGAGCCTGCCAGTCTGCAATTGCCTGTGGCCGCTTGAGTTTATGCAAGGAGGTCCTGCCACATCGCCTCTTGGCTCTTCCTCCTCGGGTCCTCTTTCCCCATCTTCCGAGCCTCACTCCTTCGAGGGGAACGGGGGATCTCACCAGCACGTCCTATGTGCCCTGCCACCCTGCCAGGAGCAGCAGAAGCAGGGAAGCTTTGCCCTGGCCCACATCAGATGCGGTGTGGAATGTCGCCCCCAACATCACGTTGTTTCCACATCAGCGAGGATCAGCTGCTTTCTTCCGGACAGGATGAGGCTTTACAGTGCCTTCAAGTGCTTTTATTTTACGGCTTTTGCGGATTTTTACAGATTTTTCAGTTGCTGGGAGTGAGCCACCGCCCCAGGGTCTGGCTCAGCTGAGTCTACACTTCCTCCACATTTCCCTGTTTCCTTGACTGTTCAGATCACAGTTAACTCCTTGTCTGACTTTTCTGGGTTTTTTTTCCCATTATTTAGTTTTTATTCCTAACCATAAATTTAACTCTGCTATCCAGCTAGGTTTGGAGGGGAGCAAGGAAAATACGGAACCCAAAGAACTGCAGTGAGAGCACAAGATTATGGGACACTGTGAGCAGACGGGGCGGAGGGTGCTTTCCCAAGCTACAGGAACGGTCTCGTCGTCGAGATACACACAAGTCGACACGTTAGCATTGTCCACAGTCAGTGATGGTGATCTTCTTGCCATTCCTGGACCCCAAGCTTTCCATGGCTTGTGTGATGTTCGTGTCCTCCTTCACCTTCCCAAAGACCACATCCTTGCCATCCAACCATTCAGTCTTGGCAGTGCAGATGAAAACTGGGAGCTTTGTGTTTGGTCCAGCATCGGCTGTGGACAAGATGCCAGGACCTGTGTGCTTCAGTATGAAGTTCTCATCATTGAATTTCTCCCCGTAGATCAACTTGCCACTAGTGCCACTGTGGCATGTGAAATCACCACCCTGGCACACAAATCCTAGAATAATTCTGTGAAAGCAGGAACCCTTGTAACCAAATCCTTTCTCTCCAGTGCTCAGGACACGAAAATTTTCTGCTGTCTTTAGAACTTTGTCTGCAAACAGTTCAAAGGAGAGGCAGTCCAAGGGCTTGCCGGCAGTGGCGATATCGAAGAACGCGGTAAGGTTGACCATGGTTGGCAGTGAACGACTACAGAGGGGATAGTGGTGTCTGCAAAGCCAATTTTGTTTTTTGTTATGTTGTTCTGTTTTCTGGTGCCTGCTGGAGTCATTCCCAGGCCTCCTGCCTGCCTGGTGGAGCAGCAGCACTGAGCTCTGCCCCACCCGGCACAGCTGTTTAGAGAAGCCCTGTCCACCTATTGTCTTGTCCTGTCCCTGGTAAGGAGCCTCCTGAGTCAGTGCCTGTTTGGTCCCTCCACCGCCCTGCACCTGTGGGGCCCTGGTGCTAGTCATTAGCGCCATCAGCCAGAATTGCTCTGCTTGGCCAGCCTGGGATTTGGGTTGCAGCCTGTGCCCCTGCACAGTTGCAGAATATCTCAAGGCAAAATGTGTTTTGTTTCTGAGGCTCCTGAAGTCCCAAATTTTGTCCTTCAGTGTTAGGAGGTCACTCAGCTCAGCCGGCTTCTCTCGTGGCAGCTACAAGCCGCTGGGCGATGCTGGGGCCCTTCACCTCTCACTCCAGCCCCAGGGAGAGAGCCCAATGCTCAGCCCCTTCCCAAATGTGTGGTCAACCCACTCGGGAGCACAGGCCTTGGGGCCTCCTTAGAGCAGCCCAGATGCTTGTCTGTCTGTCTGTCTATCTGCCAATCATCTATCAATAGTTGAGAATACACACAGTGTGATCGAAAAATAGGACTTTTTTTTTTTTTGACAATTTAATAAAGTAGGCTGGGGATTTAGCTCAGTGGTTAGAGTGCTTGCCTAGGAAGCACAAGGCCCTCAGTTCGATCCCTGGCACCAAAAAAAAAAAAATTTAATAAAGTAAAAGACGCATTACCATTTGAAGCTGCCTTAAAATCTTCCCCCTCACTTTAAACACACTCATCCATCGTCCTTGCCATCTTCTGAAGCAGCCCTGGAGTCGTCTTTCCTGACTGTCTCTAGTGGTGCTGTCCCGGCTGCCTCAATGTCCTGAATCAATTCAAAATGCTTCCCTTTCACGGTCATTTTGACTTTGGAGAAGAGCTAGAAGTCACATGGTATGAGATCTGGTGACTAAGTTGGATGAGGACACAGAGTCGTGTTTTTATGAGCTGTCTTTCTGATGGATGGCACTTGGCAGCAGCATTCATCATACATATATATATATATATTTTTTTTTTTTTTTTTTATCACACCTTGTAAAGACATTCAGGAAAGAGGACATCCAGAACTGCTCAGGAAGTGGCACAAACATTCAGGTGTGGTGGCACAGGCCTATAATCCCAGCATTTGGGAGGCTGAGGCAGGAGGACTGCCATGAGTTTGAGGCCAGCCTGTGCCAGCCTGAACTACAAAGTGAGACCCTGTCTCAAAAAACAACAATGAAAACAAAAAAATGAAAAAGGCCAAAAAGGCAAGAAAAATGGGATGAGTGTTTGGAGCAAGGGGGAGGAGGATTTTGAGTGGGGTTCATGGCAATGTGCCTCTTTCTGTAATACTTTCTTTAGGGGGTGCTGGGGATCAAACTCAGGGCCTTGAGCTTGCTAGGTAAGTGCTCTATCACTTCAGCTAAATCCCCAACCCCTGTAATACATTTTTTTAAATGAAACATAAAAAATAAATAAAAAATAAAAATGTAAACATTCACCGTATATTTAGATCACACATCATATAGAATATACTTAATAATATGTAATTGTCATATAATATACAACCATAGGTCATGTGTACCCATGCACGTTAGAGATGACATCCATCTCTCTGGGTGCTGTGGTGGAGGCCAGGTTCTCCTGCCAAGCCATAGCCCTGCGCTCTGGGAGACTCCCCAAGAGACTTTTTTTTTAAATCTGTTTTTTCCAGTTCCTCCCTGGAGCACTGGTCAGTAGAAGTAGCTCCAGGAACTCAGTAAGCACTTTAAAAAGGTTCATTTCCTTCCTGTGAACTTTGAGAGTCTTTCTACCTCAGAGCGAATGACAGGCCCACTCAAGATCATCTTCCTCCTGCCAAGACAGTAAGATGGCAAACAGGCTGTTTCCAGTGTGTTCACAGCACTTGGCTTCTGGCAGCAGAGGCCACAGGGTCTTCAGCCCTCTCCGAGCATCCCCGGTGCAGTCGGCATGACCCGCGTGGTGCTGGCATTGGTGCCCGGTGCCACTCAGGTCTGCGCTGGGGTGCTCACTGCCAGCTCTGCGTCAGGGATCTTGGGCCTCACCTCCTTTGAGACTTTGTCAACACGGCTCTGCTTCGAAGGGAATGAGAAAGTAGCCTGGCTCACTCAGCTTGGGGACACAGACCCGAGTTGCCCTGAGTGAGCGCTCCCAAGAAAGAGAAACTGTGGCAACTTAAACACATTTTTATTAGTGCATATTAATTGTACAGATTCATGGGTTCTGTTCCAGCAGATTCACACGTGCATGGGACACACTTGGATCACTGTTGACACTGTACTCCTGCCCTTCCTTCTCCCCCATCATCTCTTCCTCGTCTCTACTATCCCCCTTCTACCTTCGCAGGTTACAATTTTATCCACAGAGGACAAAGGCGATCACAAATGAACACACTCATGAACACTGTGGTGGACTGATTATGGTCAACTTGAGCAGAAACGCCCAGGTGCCCTGAGTCAATGTGGTTCTGGGCGTAGAGGATCCACTTGTGGACTGTTGCTGACACAGCATAGAGGAGAATGGGAGCAAAAGATAGTTGCTGGCTGTTTCCCAGGAGAAGCTCTGCTGCAGCTGGTTCTCCCAAAGGGAACTCGGCTGTTCTCATCACAGGAGGAGTTCGGGGCCTAGCTGTCATCAGGGATGGCTGCTGTTTGCTTCCAGGGAGCTCTGGTCTTCATCTTTGCTGTGAGCCTCATATCCTGGCTCCAGTATAGATTCTTCAGCCTTTCAGTGCAGACACAGACTTACATGGGACATTGCTGCAGGCTCCCAACCCTGGATTGGATCTCCCGGGTCTCCAGCACGCAGACAGATATTTTGTACTCTTCCTGCATTTGGCTTGTGGGTGAATGCAGTAATACGTAAATATCCTGTATTAAATCCATTCTCCTGCAGACCACTGACTCTAGGACCCACTAATACAGCTACAGCAGTGGGGTGTTGCCTGGGGCACAGATGGCATCTTGAGTCCTCACTGGGCAGACTGGTCAGTCTGGTCCTCACGCGAGGTTCGCTTGGTGGTCCTGAATGATAGGTCAGACAGTCAGGGCCATGGCTGTGTACAAGGCCCTCATCTCACAACCCTGCCGGCGCTTTCTTCTGCTTATCTCCTTTTCAGACGATGCTGTCCAGCTGGTCCTTGAAGGGTTTTCTCTTGCTGTTTTCAGTACTGGAGTCCAAACCCAGGGCCCCCTGCATGCTGAGCAAACACTGTGCCAGGCTCCCTCCCGGCCCTGTGATAATAGTGTCTTCAGAAATGCTTCATTTCACAGGGCTCAGGGGAGTCATTTTCTCACTAGATTACTGGTTTATTATAAAGGAGACGACTCAGGAACAGCAGGACAGATGCCTGACGTGTCCAACAGCCTGGAACCCCAGAACTCGCCATGGGCTCTGAGTCTTCGTACCAGAGCGGTTGATTTTCTCACTGCAGGGCCCTGCAGCCCCTCTCCCTCCACAGCTGGAGCGGCTGAAGGACCATAGCTTGGTTCCTCTGGCAACTGGCCCCCAACAGGCCTCCCAGGAGACCCCCTCCCAGCTCATTAGCATCTAAGACTCGCTCTGCAGGGCTTGGAGTTTTAGAAGCTGCATGCCTGAGAGTAGGGCAGAGATGGGACAGATAGATTTCATTATGTCACAGTGTAAAAGAAATCATACCACCCCATGGCCCATTCCCCATGACCGCAGTGTGTGGCAGACCTACACAGAGTTAAGGACTCGGAGAAGTGAGGGAGGCGAGGCCCAATGAGCAGCGAGCAAGCTGCAGAGTAGATCTGAGCACCGGGCTCGGGGGTGCCTGCCAGGACACTCATTGTCAGCGCACTTGCAGGCATGGAGCAGAGTCTGACTCTAAGACGAGGGCGCTGGGGCCAGGCGGCTTCCCTGCCCTCAGAGTCTCATTTTACTTTATCCTAAAAGTCAGCCCACACCTGACCTGCACCTTCTATGCAGCCAGGAATCCAGGGAGCCAGTGGTGGGGCAGGCTATAGCCATTTTCCTTTGTGAAAGTCTTTCCAAAATGTTATTCCCGTGTCTGTTAGAAGCGTGCAAGTGACTAGATTGTTGAGAAAGGGGGAAAAGGTCAGCTGGGTGAGACGGCAGCGTGAAGGTGACAGATGGCATAACCTTTTTATTTACTTATTTTTGCAATGCTGAGGTCCAGCCCAGGGCTGCTCGTGTGAACCACATCCCACTCAGTCATATAGACCTTTTTATTTACTAGTTTATTTAGGGCCTTGCTAAGTTACCCAGGTTGGCCTCGGTCTCACAATCTTCCTGCCTCAGCCTCCCAGTGTTGGGAAAGATAGGTGCATGGCAACACCACATGTGGCTTCCTCCTGTGTGTTTCACAGGACCACCATCTGGTGGGATGGGCAGACAGAATTCCAGTCCCATCCCTGCATCAGGACCTGAACTCAGCACCTGAGCCACGCCCCAGCACTCATCCAGGTCTCTGCCTGGGAGCTCTCAGCTTTCCCACTAATCCAGCGTGCCCTGGGGCTGTTCGCTCTGCCCCTCCGCCACTGCCAGGGAAGAGTCCTGGGTCGGACACCAGGGACAAGCATGCGCCCCAGGGCAGAGTCTCCCACCACTCCACTGGCGGTAACCCTGGGTCAGCCGGTCACCCCACTGTCGCGCAAGCCGCATGTGCACAAGGCCAGGTGAGGTCACCGGTCTGGCCCAGCCCCACTGAGCTGGGAGCTGCAGAGTAGCGGCTCAGCTTACTTCTAGGTGCCACCAAGTCACTGGGGTTCACTAACCTCACTCTGGCAACGGAGACTGTCTAACAATTCTCTTGCCAGACAGGCTGAGGAGCGGCAGGGAGAGCACAACATCTGGAGGCCGAGGGTCAAGGGTTGGGTGGTGGCAGATGAGGTGTCACAGCGGGCTCAGGGAACACTCATCCTCAGCTCTGCCCCAGCCTGCTGGGGTCGGGGGGCGGTGATCTGAGGCTTGGACCTAGACGCTGCTCACCCACAGGGAGGTCTAGCTACACAGACAGCTTCGGGTCTTTATGAAAAAGGAGTTCAATTTATTTCCTGTTTATAAAATGTAAAAAGGTTCCTCAGGTATGAATCTAAATGTCTACAGTGTGGTTGGTCAGGAGCACAGAGCTGGCACTACTTGTAGGTCACTCTAGGGTGGTGCCAGGAAAATAGGCCAGGAGTCCACTGTCCCCACAGAGCCCACAGGGTGGAGGAGTGAGCTGCACAGGGGACCAGGGCAGTGCAAGAGGGCGCTTCCTTTGGGCTCTGACAGCAGGGCCGAGACTCTCCTGGGGAACAGCTGCTCTCCCTGCACAGAGGCCAAGGGGGCTTCCCCAGAAGGACGAGGGTCACCTTCGGCCCTGCAGGAATGCCCTGCGAAGCCACAGAGAGTCTTGGTAGAAGCGGGGGTCACCCAGCCTCAAGGCAGTCCGCTTGTAGAAGTAGCAGTACAGCACTGCTGCTGCAGGGAAGGAAGCGGGAAGCGCTCAGGCCTGAGTCTCCTCTGGCCTGCTGCCGGCCCCAGCAAGGGCAGGGCCTTGTCCCTGGCATGGCTGCTCAGCCAGCCCCGCCGGCATGAGGGCCCAGGAAGCCAGAGTCGGGCCATCATAGCCAGGGACTTGGGGACCAGGCGGGCCCCAGGCGAGCGGTCCTTACCCAGCCTCTGGAGCACAAACAGCACCTGCAGCCCACTTGTCCACACAAAATTCTCCAAGTTTTTCCAGCGTAGGTTCTGGAGGAGTGGAGGGGAAAGGGTCAGGTCAGCACCACACAAGTCACCTGCTCGGTTCCTGAGATGCCGCTCGGGAAGGAGCAGCTCACCTTGCCCTCCTCCTGTCTCCCAAAAGAAGCCTCAAGCCCCCTTTCTGCCTCAAAGGGAACCTTCAGCCCCGGGGGGACTCTGGACTGAGCCATTTCTCCTCTCTGGCCCACTGCCTTCACCAAGGAGAACTGGCTGTTGGGGCGTGTGGCTGGGCATGGCCTCGCTGGGAAAGTCTCAGGCTCGGCTCCCACCAGCAAAGGCCTGGGGCTGCCAGGCTGTAATCCAGTCAACGGCTTTAGTGCATGAAGCCGGAACCTCTCTGGGCCCTGGCACCGGGGCCAAGACGGCTGCAGGAGGCACCGAGGCCTTGGCGTGGCCACTCTTCTCCCTGGGGCACAGGGGAACAGGCAGGGCCGCGAGGGGATAGAAGGCCCTGGGACCCCGAGGCCCGGCGCTACTCTGGTCTTCACTGTGGTGCTGGGGGTAGAGCCTGGGCCCTCACTGCCACAAGGCACATGCTCTGCCACCAGTGGTCCCCAGCCCAGACTGAGGTACTAACTACTCCATCAGGATGGGGACATGAGAGACCACAGAGACAGAAGAGCCCATGAAACAGCAAACCTGAAGCCAGGAAAGCCAGGCAGGCCTGATCCAGGCCTCACCAGAGCCCAGGGTGGGTCCTGTGGCCATGGAGGTCACAGGGCATGAAGGGCAGCGGCTCTCCTGCCAGGTGCTCCCCTGGACACCACTGTCACAGTGCAGGCTGGCACACTGACACCCAAGAACACCTGTTCCAACCCAACAGCTAATGAGAGACAGCTCAACTTCCTGCCTTAACCCTAGCAGCTGTGAGGCCTGGGACAACTTAGTGTTGCAGCACAATCTTCATCTCCTGCTCAAGGCCCTCCTCCCTCCACGCAGAGCCTGCCCAGCATGAGGGAGGACCTGCTTCCTTCCCCAGCTCCACAAAAACAACAAAAATTCTTTCAAATATTGCTTCTGAGCCAAGCATGGCATGGCACATTGGTAATTCCAGCACTCTGGGAGGCCAGGGTTGGAGGAGGCAATTTAACAACTTAGTGAGACCCTGTCTCAAAATAAAAAGGGCTGGGGCGGAGCTCAGTGTGAAGGTCCTGGGTCCAATCTCCAGCACTGCAAAAAACCAGACGACCTGGTGTGGTGGTGCATGCCTGTAATCCCAGCACTCAGGAGGCTGAGATAGGAGGACTGCTGTGAATTGGAGGTCACACAGAAAGTTCAAGGCCTGTCTGGACTATATAGCGAGATTCTGTCTTAAAAAAAAGAAAAAAAAAAGCAAAACAAATAAACAACCCAAAGACAAAACCAAGAGCTTTCTTCCACACAGAAGGCAGAAGTAACTGTGCCCATCACTCCAGCCCAGAACACTCCTGCACTCGTTTCCTGCTGCGGACTCTGCGGACACCGGGCTCCAGGGAGCTGAGGAGTCCAGGGCTGCACACTTACCATGACCCACACGTGGAGGGAGACGCTGAGGGCGAAGTATGTCGCCGTCAGGACAATGGTGCTTTTGAACTTACGGAACAGGAGGCTGACCAGGCCGGCCTGGAAGACGAAGGTGTTGAAGAACATGAGGAAAACAATGATGACATTGAAGAGGACTGCGATGTCCTGGATGCTGTGGACAGAAAACACCCACATGGAGGCCTGTGCTCTGGGGGCCACCACGGGGCCCTTCCTTCCTGCGACAGCATGGGCTTTAGGGCCCAAAGGACACAAAGCTACAGACACCTCCCGAGTCGCAGTCCCACAGACAGGCTGTCTTGCCATGCACTTCTGAGAGCCCGTTTCTCCTCATGTCCTGGCCCTAAAAGGGGCCAGGCCTGGGGGTAGGTTCAGCCACAGGACATCATGCTGCCTTCACCTTCGCCAGGCCACAGGGCCTTCCAAGGGTCAGGCCTGTCCTGTCTCCAGACAGACTCTGCAACCCCATTAAGGAAGGCAGCCTCCCTCGCCCTGCGACGGCTTCATCGCCACTGTGTAACCTCGCAGGAAACCAGACTGCTAATACGGCCCCTGTCCCTCTCTAGGAGCGATGCCTATGGGCAGGAGCCTGTGGCAGACCACTAACTGGAACCCTGGCTGCAGCCCTCACAGGCACTGGGGGAGGGGCCGTGCCCAGGGCTGTGGTTTTTCAGGTGACAAACGGCCTTGGGGAGTCAGGAACCCTCAGCCCTGTGGTGATGGTGAACCTTTAGAGCTTTCAATTGATACAAACAGCTTGCTGTGGTACGTGTACCACAGGTTCACCACCACCAGCCTACAGGATCACACCACAAGCCTACAGGGTCATACCACCAGCCTACAGGTTCACCACCACCAGCCTACAGGATCACATGCCTCAATTCTTACGCTCGCTTTTTAACCTGCTATTTCTTAATCCTCTTGCGTGGCAGAGATAACATTTCTACCTGCAGACAGAGAAAATGACAGGGCAGGAGACTTTCCCTGCTATGTGAACGGCTCCCCCAGTCCCCAGCCCTCGTGAGGACACGAAAATAGGACTGGGAACTGTGCCCATGTGCCGTGGAGAACCCCGACAATGTTCAATTCTGTCATCACTGATAGCTCTCTATTAATTACTTCATGTGGCCCCAGGCTGGAACCCAGGGCCCCTGCATACCTAGCACACGATCTGCCACTGAGCTGTACCTCAGCCCATTGACTGAACTCTGAGGCTGACCTCTTGACACTCAGGGCCTTCGCACTGCAGCTCAGCTTCCCGGGGACCCCTGTGGACTCACATAAAGAGCACCAGCTGAATGGTTGGGGTCATCCTGAGGAGCTCGGAGAACGCGTTGACAAAGAGATCATAGGCCAGCAGCAGGAACTGCAGAGCCAGCACCAGGCTGTAGCTGCTGCTCTGAAGCATCTCCCTGGTGCTTTCCCAGCCCAGGCCACATCCCACAGTCACTAGTACAGCACCCAGCTCCTTCCTGGATGCCAGGGAGAGGTGGTGACGTCTTCCCAATCAGAGCTGTTCCTCTTGCACTAGGGCACAGACCTTTTGGGGCAAAAAGAGAGGTGACTGGGCTGGGGATTTAGCTAAGTGGTTAGAATGCTTGCCTACCAAGCACAAAGCCCTGAGTTCGATCCCCGGCACCAAAAAAAAAGAGGCAACATTAGAAATTCACTAATAAACACAGACTGAGCACCTACTGTGTGCAGGGCACCATTTCAGGGATAAATTAGTGAACAAAACCAACAACCAAAACACTCCAACTTGTTATTCCTTCTAGGAACCCTCACTCTCAAACCTTTCTCCTGGACCCCCTAAAGGTAGAGCTCTTCCTAACCAAAAAATCTAGGAGTATTACAGATAAGAGTGACTGCCGAATCTTGTGATAGCAGTAACCATGACAACAATGGCAAACCCAGTGGGGTGAGGTGGTGCATGCCTGTAGTCCCAACACTCAGAGAGGCTGAAGCAGAAGGATCTTGAGTTTGAGCTCAGCCTGGACAATTTAGTGATTTAATAAGACTGTCCTAAAAAGGGGCAGGGGGAGACTGGGGATGTCACTCACATTGAAGGCCCCAGGTTCAATCCTCAGGGAAAAAAGCAAATACTTATTATGTGTTACCTGCAGCGTGCAAGAAGGTCTGTAAGCACTAACATTACTCAAACCCCACAAGGGGTAAAAGATACACTGTTACTTTGCCCACCGTACAGATAAGAAAATAGAAGCCCAGGGGCCTAAAAGAGTTAGTTACCGTTACCTCCCTAGTAAACAACACACCTGAGATTTGGCACCTTAGATCACTTGGCCCTCCTGACACTGGTCGGAGCTGAGATTTGGAAGAGGGCATTTGGGTGCAGAGTCTGTTTTTTTTTTTTTTGAGACAGGGTCTTGCTATGTAGTTCGGGCTCTGCTTCCTGAGTGCTGGGATTACAGGTTGCTCTTGACTGCAGCACTGAGCTGCCTGGTACAAAACTAGGCAGGAAAAGTTTCCACGCAGGGGTGGGAAGTGGTGCAGGTGGAAAGAGCTGAGAGCAGAGAGGGCTCCCCTGAAAAAGTCACATCGCGGTAGGGCAGCAGCACAGAGGGCCCAGGTCAGGGTAGCTGAGCCTTTGCTGTCAGAGATCTCAGGACCCACGAGTTGCTCTGGTGGTGCCCGGTGACCCTGCAGCTAGTTCAACTCTACAAGTAAATTTCAAAACACTCTGAAGTGGCAGAAAGCGATTAAACGAATACCTGTAAAGGCTTGTACATCTCCTGAACTCTTTCCCTATTTCTAACATTGCTTAATCCCAGGATTACCTCGGCAAGCAGCCATGTTAATGCGCAGAAGCCACTTTGGCACAGAGGCTGAGCGGCGAAGGCCCCCCTGCGGCACGATGGCTGTGGCTGCTTCGGGCCTGGATATCGCCCTCGCTTCGGTACCACCCCGGGGCTGACCGAGATCGTGCCCTTTAATCCACGCAGCAACTGTGCGCGCGAGCCCTGCGCACGGTCTAGGCTCAAGTCACTCCCCAGGTCGCGGCGGGAAGGGCCAGGACGCGGGACCCGCCAACCGGAAACGCCCCTCGCATCCCGCCACGCAGCGCCCTCCGGTGCGTCCGCCGCTCCCTGCAGCCTGCCTCGTCCTAGAGCAGTTTTCCTCGCCCTTCCCAGTCCACTTAAAAGTGGGGTTGTTTGGCAAAAAGCCGAAACCCAAAACCACAGCGACAAAAACCCTGACTTCTGGTCACTCTACTCGTCTCCTCACCAGCGCTCACCTCAAGGCGCCCACACGGTTGCCATGGCGACACCGTCCCGCCTCCGACACCTCCGGAAGCCAGCCAGAGATTCCGGAAGTAGGTGGCGCCCTCTCGCGGTTCGGTGGCCAGCGGGGTCGCGTCGTTTGTCCTTTGCTTCCTGCGTCCGCCCGCTTCCGGCCCTCCCATCCTCCGCGCGTGTAGAGACCCCTCAGCGCGCCAACCAGAACTTTCCTGCTTCTTCGGGATGAGCAGAGGCGTCGCGGCGCCCCGAGGCCCTGACCCCGGGCGTGGGGAAGAAACGCCCGAGGAAGAACCGCGGCGGGGGTCCGGAACCTCGGTGCGCGGACAGCCGTGAGGCCCTCGGCCACGGGGTCTGGACTTCATTTTCCAGGAGGCCTCGCGCCCGACCGGAAGTGCCGCGAGCCTATAAGAGTACCCCGCGGTGCTCTTGCAGGCGTTCTTGTAGGCGGTCGGCAAGGCGGAGGTACCCTCAGCTCGGGCCTTGGGGCAGTGGGCGCTGCGGCTCCCGGCGGCGAGAGGCAGGTGTCGGAGTCCCCGGCCCGTGGCGTCCCGCTGTGGCTAGGGGTGAGAAAGAACCCGGGCTGCGATGTCAGGGACCTGGTTTCGAGGGCTGGCTCCGCTACTACCTTGCTTCGCGCTGTCGCTACCCTTATCTCGGCTTCAGTTTGATCTTTTAGGAAATGGATCCTGTTCACGCCCTTACTTGCACCAGATGATGGTTGTGAAAGCACGAACGCTTTGGGGAAGGCGCGGAAAGCAGGCGGAGCCTCTGCCGTTTTTCTACCCAAGCTTGGTTGGGACCAAGCGCCCTGCAGAGGAGAAAGGAGTCACCCCTGACTCAGTCCCAACCAAGGCTGTCTGTGGTCACAGGCTGAGGAGGTCTTGGTTTACTCACCTGGCTGGGCTATCCCCTGACCTTTCACAAGCTACCTCTGGAAAGGGGGCGCCTGGAGCACTGAGGAAGAGAGGACCTGGGTACCTGCCCCAGCTCTGCCACCTGCCCTGGCCAAGTCACTTTCCTTCTTCGGCGCCAGTGTTAGATGAGGGTTTAGGGCTTGAATCCTGAGTCTTCTCAGAATTCCTGAGATGGGAGAACAACACTGTTCTGTCATCTGTTTGTGATTCTAAAATTTGAAAATAATTAGAGTTTGGAATACAGTACAGCGTTTTTCCAAGACTAAGAGCCCAACAGGACATACCCATTTCTTACCCCTGAGCCAGATCCAGGCACAGCGTAGGACAGTGGTGGCAAACCAATGGCACGTGTGCCACAGCAGACCGGTTGTATCATTGAAAGATCTAAAAAGTTCACCATCGTCGGCCTAGGAGAGCCCTTTTCTGTGAAGGAATGGAGGGAAGTATTAGGTTACACTACATTCCTTAGATCAGGGTTGACAGACTGTAAGTCACAGGCCACATCCTGCCACCTGAATGGTTTTTACATGTTTAGATGATTGAAAAAATAGATTTTGGGGGGGATACTGAAGATTGAACCCAATTTTGAGGCAGGATCTAAATTGCTAAGTTGTCCGATGATGGCCTGGAACTTGTGATCCTCCTGCCTCATCCTGGAGTGCTAGGATTATAGGCATGTCCCATCATGCCTGGCTAAGGCATAACATTTTTTGACATATGAAAATCACGTGAAAGTCAGATTTCAGTGTTCACCAAACGTTACTGGAATACAGTCATACCCACTTGCTGAGTGGTTGTCTGTGGTTGCTCTTGCAGTATAGTGCATCAGCAGAGTGGATGGCATAGTTGTGGCAGAGACTGAAATATTTGCCACCTGGGCCTTGCCAAAGAGTTTGCTGCCTCCTGCCTTAGAACAGGCTCTGCAGAGGAGGGCAAAGCAGGAGACCAAGCCCAGCACCCGCATGCAGTGTCACCGCACTTTTTCCTTCCCCACCTCTCTTCTCTATTCCAGGAACAGAGAGGACCTGTCTGTGCACTGTTGGCAGCATGCTATGACTTCTCTGCCCTTGGTCATTAAGGTGTACATCATCTACTCTCAGCCTGTCACAGAGCAGTAATGCAGGACTCTGTCTAGGAGTGTGGACACAGTCCCATTTAGATCACATTGACTTTTTCTTTTTATAAAGAAAAAGAAAAAAAAATTGCCTGGAATCCCAGCCTCTGGGAGGCTGAGGCAGGTGGCAAATTTTAGCCTAGCCCAGGCAATTTAGCCACTTACTGAGACCCTGTCTCAAAATAAAAAAAAGAGCTGGGGAGGTGGCCCAGTGTGAAGTCCTTGGCTTCAATCCCTCCCCCCCAAAAAAGAATGTGGAAACAGACTTCGTCAGATGCTGCAGCCTACTGACTGGGGGTTCCTTCCAGCTGACACCACAGCACACAGGAGGCCAGGAGGGTGTGGTACTGGACACTGGTGAACTGAGGCTTCTCTACCCTGGCAGGAGTTGAGGAGACAGCTCCGGGGCTAGGTAGTGAGTCTCTGAGCTCAATAGCCGAGTTTTGAGGCTGGCAGCATGAATTTCTCCTGCCATCCTTCCTTGGGAAGCCCACTCTTTCCTGGCCCGTGGATCTTCGTTTTTTCAGAGATTACTGCCAACTTGAGTCACTGTGAGAGCCCAGTACCTGTCCTCATTATGTGGAGCTGGCATGGCTTGGCATCAGGGCTGCTGAGAGACTTGGGCAGGTGCAGGGACCGTGAGCTTCAGAGTTTTTTGTTTTTTGGTATGTTTCTGGAGATGAGTTCTCCCTGTGTTGCCTAAGCTGCCCTTGAATTTGTAGGCTCAAATGATCTTTCCTGCCTCAGCCTCCCAAGTAGCTGGGATTGCAGGGTTGTGCCATCACAACCAGTAGCTTCACTTTTTGTTAGCAGTTAGAATAAAATGCTACAAGAGCAATAAGTAAGAAATATTGTCATAGTATACTGTCAAAATGTCCTTAACATTTTCTCTTCTGCAAGCTGTGGCTGAGGGGTAAGTACCATCTGTGGGCTGTGAAGCGGACAAACAAGGATTTGACACCTACCACCCTGTCCTAACACTGTTAGCTAATGGTTCTGAGCCTCAGTTTCCCCATGAGTCAGATGGGGTGCTGCTGCTCACAGACTCTGGGAGTGGGTGTGAGGTCTGGTGCTCACAGCCGATGTTCTGTGTGGAGTTCCCACTTTCAGATGTGAACAAGCACACAGTGGCATGTGCCCTGCTCACGGTGCGCACTCTGCAAACTAGAGCCCAGGCCAAGCCTTGCCAGCCCCGCCAGGTTTGAAGGTGATGAATCAGGTGTGGTCTTTCCTGGGCGCTACAGCTGATTCTTCAGAGTGGGGCCCTCAGACACAGAAGCCACACTTGGGTGGCATGATTCCACGGGACAGGTGCCTGCCTTGCGGTCTGGGTGCATGCCTGTTGCCGTGCATGTGCACATGTGAGTTTGTGTTCACACATGGCACTGGGCCCTGGCATTCTGGACAAGGCCTCGGCCCCTGAGCTGCACACCCAGCCCCTTGCCTGGCTTTTCAAAGCAGTTGCTTGGAGATGTGCTTACATACCAGGCCTGAAACCAGAGTTTGTTTCTGAGTTTATCAAGCACATATGGAAAATCCTAAAATAAACCTCTTGCTTTCTAGAGCATGAGTTCTTGCTTCCTCTTTTCTCTCCGGACTTTCCCCAGAGAGGAGAAAGCAGAAGTCTCAGGCCAGAGACACCTGCGAGTGGCACTGGATTTGGGGAGTGGAGTGGAGCCCGGGGTGCAAGCCGAGCTTACCCCTCCATGGGTGCTAGCCCCAGGATCACCCCATCTGGAGGAGGAGCCTTCTGTATAAGTGGGGGGCCCTGGGCTGCATCCCAGGCAGCCTTATAATACAGGTTGGACATCTTCATCCAGACTCTCAGAAGTTCTGAAATTTTATCGTTTTATTTTATTTTTTTGAGACAGGGTCTTACTATGTAGTTCAGGCTGGCCTTAAACTTACTATGTAACCCAAGCTGGTATGGAACTCGCAGTGATCCTCCTGCTTCAGCCTTCACTATGCCCGGCTATGTTCTGAAGCTTTCTTTTTTTTTTTTTGGTACTGGGGATCGAACTCAGGGCCTTGTGCTTGGTAGGCAAGCACTTTAACCACTGAGCTAAATCCCCAGTCCCTCTTTTTTTTTAAACTTTCTGGTTACCAAAGTGAAGCTCAAAATAGGCAACACTCAAATATTCGAAAATCCAAAATTCTCAGCTGGGTATGGTGGCGCACCCATAATCCCAGCTACTCAGGAGGCTGAGGCAGGAGGATTGTAAGTTCAAGGCCAATCTGGGCAATTTAGCAAGATCCTGTCTCAAAATAAAAATGAAAAAGGATTCAGAGATACAGCTCAGGGGCTAGGGATTTAGCTCAGTGGTTAGAGTGCTTGTCTTGGAAGCACAAGACCCTGAGTTCGATCCCCAGCACCAAAAAAAAAAAAAAAAAGAGCTCAGTGGCAGAGCACTTGCCTGGCATGGGTGAAGCCCTGGGTTCCATCCCCAGTAGAACAAAAACCCCCACAGGCGCTGCTGTGAGCCTCACTCATTTGGGCCCCAGCCATCAGGCTTTGTGGGACAGGCCCAGGCGGGTGCAGGGAACTGAAACACAGTCCCCATCCTGGGCCCAGAAGAGGCTGGGGTATGGTGTGGCTGGCTTGGCCCTCAGGGACACATGACTCTGCTGCCCTTCCAGGTGCACCGTTGGTGATGGCTTCCAGAGGGTTCTATCTGGCCTGCCTGGTGCTGGGCTCCCTGGGCTGCCTCTGCGTCCTCTTTGTCATCTACTGGGTGCAGCACTGGCATGGTGGTTTTGCCTGGGATGGCAGCCTGCACATGTTCAACTGGCACCCAGTGCTCATGGTGTCGGGCATTGTGGTACTCTACGGAGCCGGTGAGTGAGGGTCGGTGTGGGGCACCAGGCACGGCCGCATTGTCTGTGCTGGGCGTGGGGCTGTCTGGCCAGCACTGTGTCCAGCTGGTATTCAGGGAAGGAGTGGTAAGGGCAGGGACATTTCAGATACTCTGGGGCAGGAGTCAGCAAACTTTCCATCTAGGACCAGATGGTAAACACTTCAGGCCGGAAGGCTGAGGAAGGAGAGCTGTTAAATTCCATCCCAGCATAAGCAGCATAGCACCTTACCAAGAGCCATTTTTCAAAATAAATAAAACGAGGACTGGAGATGTTGCTCAGTGCAAAGGCATTGGTTCAATCCCCAGTGCTGCAAGTAAAACGAAACAGGATAAAAGACTTCCAGGCATTGCTGGCCGCTCACTGTGTGCCACAGCTGTTTAGCTCCACAGTGTTAGGAGAGTGGCCGCAGCAAGCACAGGGTGTGGCTGTGCTCACAGGAACCACATCTGCGGAGATCAGAGATGGGTGCCGGCTGGGTTTGGCCTGAGAGCTGCGGTTTGCCAGCCCTGCTCCAAGCAAGAGGTTGAAGCCTCTCTGTGTGGCCAGGGCCTCGACTCTTTGCTTTCTCTTCCTGGCTTTGTCTTTGTCCCACACATTGAAATCTGTGTTTTTGAAATGGGAAGTAACCCTCTTCCCCAACCGTTCAAGGGGGACTAATGGGGAGCCAGGCATGGTGGTGAATGCCTGTAATCCCAGACCCAGGAGGCTGAGGCAGGAGGATCACCATGTGGACTACATAACGAGACCCAGTCTCAAACACAAGGTGGGGGATAACGACGACATTGATGGCAGCAGCTTGCTGTGTGTGCTACGCAGACGCCAGCCTGCTTGGTCCCCACAGCTAGCGGGGCAGGTAGAGTGGGGCAGGATCTGTTATCCTCACTGACAGAGGAAGGGGTGCCAGATAGCTAAGAGGCAGAGCCTAGACTCTGACCTACACTGACTGACTTTCACACCTGGCTTCTTTTTAAAGTTTGCTTTTGAGGTAGGAGAGGGTCTCACTGTATTGCCCAGGCTGGTCTTGAACTTGTGATCCTCCTGCCTCAGCCTCCCAAGGAACTGGGCTCGCAGGTGTGCACTGCTGTATCTAGCTTCCTTTCTCCTTCACGGGGTGCCTGGCACACCCTCCCCGGTGCCGACTGCTGTCCCTGGGATGATGGCAGGGTGGAGGACGCCAAGGCCCAGCCTGGCCTCTCCCATCTTGGGGTGTCTGGGCGGGCGCGTGGGCCCAGTGATTGTTCTCTGTCCTGCAGCGTCACTGGTGTACCGCCTGCCACAGGCGTGGCTGGGGCCCCGGCTTCCCTGGAAGGCCCTGCATGCGGGCCTGCACCTGGTGGCCTTCGTCTTTGCCGTGGCGGGGCTGGTCGCCGTCTTCCAGTACCACAGCCATGCTGGCATTGCCCACCTCTACTCCCTGCACAGCTGGCTGGGCCTGGCCGCTGTCGTCCTCTTCACCTGCCAGGTGGGTGCCCGCCCTCCCCTGTACCCCTTCACCCCATTCCTGGGCCAGCCCTGTGGCCGCGCAGGACCTGCTGATCGTGACCCCCACCTCTCCTGCCCTCCCGTTCCGCCCTCTGAACAGTAGAGGGTTCTGCAGGACAGCTTTGCGGCCAGGGTGCCGGAGGTGGGTGGCAGCCGAGGTCCGCGTGCCCTTGGCATGGCTGGGTGACGGGATGGCCAGTGCCCAGCAGGTCCTTGCGGGGCAGAGTGGCCGAGTGGGTGGAAAGAGGTGGTGCAGCACAGCAGAGCCCCCCACCCCTCGCCCTAGTGGCTCCTGGGCTTCTCCATCTTCCTGCTGCCCTGGGCATCGCTGTGGCTGCGCAGCCTCCTGAAGCCGCTCCATGTCTTCTTTGGCGCCGCCATCCTGTCTCTGTCCATGGCGTCTGTTGTCTCCGGCATCAACGAGAAGCTGTTCTTCAGCCTGTGAGTGAGCGGAGTCCCTGACATTGAGGCAAGGGAGGCCAGGGGTGTGAGGTGTAGGCAGGTGCCCAGCGCTGGGCCCAGCACCCCTCCTGTCAGCCTGTTCCTGTCAGAGGGCAACAGGACCATCCTCCTGGAGGGTGAGGCAGTGAGCTGGTCAGTGGACACTGATGGAACTCAGCTTGCTGTGGCTCCCACTGTCAGAGCTGTGATCTGCTCTGCTGCTTTACAACTTCCATGACCTTGTCACCATCACCTACAGATGAGGACACGAAAGCCAGGTGTGGTGGCACAGGCCTGTCACCTCAGCACTTGGGAGGCTGAGGCAGGAAGATTGGGTGATCGAGGTTAGCCTGGGCATGTTAGCAAGTCGGAGGCCAGTCTGAGCCACACAGTGACACCCTGTTCCAAAACAAAGAACAAATGAGGGCACTAAGACACAAGAGGTTGTGACTCACCCAGGGACAGCAGCAAGTGGCAGAGCTGGGATCGGAGCTCTTACCGGTTTCCTTACGGGGTAGAGCATCATCACACAGGTATTGTGTGGCAGGGACTTAGCAATTCAGCTAAAGTGCCAAGTCCCACACGTTCCCAAGAGTACTCTTCCCCACTCAGTGGCATTTGATTCCCACCTCTCACAGCCTGGTTTTGTCATCCGCAGGAAGAATACCACCCAGCCGTACCAGAGCCTGCCCAGTGAGGCCGTCCTGGCCAACAGCACAGGGCTGCTGGTGGTGGCTTTCGGGATGCTGGTCCTGTATGTCCTTCTAGCTTCATCGTGGAAACGCCCGGAGCCGGGTGTTCTGGCCGACAGACAGGTTTGGTTGCCGGTCCCTGTTCAGGGTGGCTTGGGCCAGGCAGGACCGGCATTTTCCAGGGCACAGCCCCACAGCCTGGGGGAGCGAGGATGTGGAGGTGGTGTTAGGTGCAGGCAGGCCAGGCTGCTGGTGGCAGCACAAGCCATCCAGGCTCAGGCCCCCCAGGATCCTCCCCAATTCCTGTGGTCCTAGGAGATAATGTGTGGCTTTGCCTTCCGCGAGGAAGGGCTCCGGCACAGTGAGGACACAAGGTCACTTCTGCTCTGCCAGCCTCGGGGCTGCAGCAGTGGGATGGTGCTTGGGCCTGTCCTCACCACCTGGGTACCTGACAGATGCCGGGAGACACCGTGCATGCTGGGATCAGGGCTTGGGGCCTCCTGGGAAGACCTAGTGGCTGGGGCAAAGTCTGCCTGGGCTTTGTGTGCCCAGGCCCGCCCTTCATCTCTGCGTGCTCTGCCCTCTTTTGCAGCCCCTGTTGTGTGACAGGGAGTGACTGGGAAGAGGCTCTTGGAAGTCACTGCTATGGCCTGAACCACCTCGGGAGTTTGATCTTCCTGGGCCTGCCTGGTGTTAGCAACATCTCTGTGCCTCCGGGATAGGCCTCTCTGTCTGGCCAGCTGTGGCCCTCTGTTCCTCTTGGTGGTGTTGCCATCTTGACAGGGACTTCTCGGGTCCTCTGCTTTTGCAGGACCTTCACTGCCCTGGCCGCTGCTGCGATGCTGCTCCCTGTGCAGATTGCGCTGACCCACAGGGAATGAGCCCAGGGACGCAGCCGAGTCGGCCAGGCAGCCAGCTGCCCCATTACCTGGCTGGCGGCCCTGAGTGTTGCATCACTGTGTTCTTTGTGTGTGTTTGAGTGTGACTGTGTGTGACCGTGTGTCCATGTGGCTCTTCCTCTTCCAGCTGCTGCTCCAGCTGGGGCTGGCTGCCGCCCTTTCCCTGGGGCTCATGTGTCACCTAGAGCCCTGGAGACTGTCTCCAGGTGTCCCAAGATGGCGAAGCTCTCTTGCTCCCCCTGCCAGGCACAGGCATCTTCTCTCCTGCCATGGCGCCAGTGGGTCCCCTTCCCACTGCAGCCCACCAGGAAACCAAGGCTGCTGAGTGCCCAGTGGAACCTGGAGCTCGTGCCTTCCGAGGGCTCCCTGCTTGCCTTGCCCCGCTGAGTGCAGCCCCACAGCCACGTAGGCATCGCCTCATCTCCCTCATGTTGGCCCTGGCTCCTCGTGCCTCTTCGGACAAGCCATGCCCAGCCCCAGGCCCTCCCTGGCAGGAAGGCATCCAGCTGGCCACCCTGGAGCACCAGCTCTGTCCCTTGAGCGGGCATTTCCCTTGCTCATGAAGCTTGGCTTTCATTAAACCTGTGTTTTTAGAGCTGACGCTGTCGTGTGTATTCACCCCTAAAGCCCAGGGGGCTAAAATGTTTCTTCTTCCTAGTTTGGGGGGCTGCATGGATCTGGTGTCCAGGACAGAAGAGTGCCAGGGGCCTCGAAGGTCCCACCCTCATGACCAGACTGCCTCCCACCACCACACTGGGGAACACAAAAATGTGACGAAATCCTTATCTGTGGAAAAGATGCTGGTTAAGTGTGCACTGGGCGAACCCTCAGCAGGTATGACCCTCAGGGACCGTGAGGGGCACTGTCCCTCTGTGGTATCCTTGACAGTTAATGGCCTTGGGGCACTTTTCAAGAGGAAAGAAACGCTTCCTGTTTTATAATCTGGAAAAAGACAAGTGAGTGGCCTGAGGTCACCTGGCTGGGCAGTGGCAGAGCGGGGACCACGGGCCCTGTCTGCTGGGCACGTCTTCCTGCCTGTGCAAGCTGGTGGCATCCCCACTGCCCCAGCAGGTAGCCCTGCCTGCTCGCCTAGGTGCCAGCAAGGAGATGAGGGCTCATGGGGTGGGTGGCAGTTGCTGGCCCAGCAGAGCCTTGGAATACAGTGGTTTCTTTCCTCCCCATGCCCTGTGCATGTGTGAGTCATTCTCTGCCTGTCACAGACCGTTTGGGCTACCGCTACCAGGAGAACGTAGAGGGCCAGCCAAGTGGAGGTCCAAGTGCCACCAGCACAAAGGTCCCCAGGAGGCAGCAGCTTCGCTGTGGTTTATTTCTCAGCTTGCTTTTCCACATTGACTGGGTTCAGGCTCGGAGGGCCTTTCATAGAGGGCTTGGGGTCAGTGCCAGGGCAGGGCCAGCTCAGGAAGAGGCTTTATCACCCAGGCACAGGGCTGCTGGGCAGGGTGGGAACCGGGAACTGCACCCCACCCTCCATGGGGCAGGACCCATTCCAGTGGACACCCCAGGCTGGACGCAGGGCTCCTGCCACACTCGGGAGGGATGGGGATGAGGGGGGAGGGACAGTGGCTGAGGGAGCGGGTCACAGGCCTTGAATCTGCAAGGCCTCCAGGATGGCCCGGAAGATGGCAGCGGCTGCTACTGCACCAGCGTCTGGCTGGTCCAGGCGAGCAGAACTGATGTAGCTGGCCCTGCCTGCTGCAGCCTCCATGGTCTTGGTAGCCTCAGCCGCAGCGGCGGCACTCTGGGGACAGGTGGGAGGGGTTAGGATAGGCACCAGGCCTCCCCTTCCTGCTGTGCCCTGCCACTTGGCCCAGACCTTCTGGTCTCACCACCAGTGAGGGGACAGGTCACTTGTCACTATTCCCCACGGCCCTTCTATGATGCAGGCACAGTGCGGGCCCCACCATCTTCCTAGGCAGCCTGGGCAGGGCTCCGGGCTGGCCTTACGCACCTGAACTGCTTTGGTCAAGATGGGCAGGAGGTCAGCCCCGGGGCGCTTCCAGGCCTGGAGCTCCTGTCCTGCTGCCCACAGGGAGTCCAGCTGGAGGCAGGGGACAGAAAGGAGGCTGAGGGGAGGCCCTGTCACCAAGGTCACCTTCAGGGACAGCACACTCCAAGGAGGAGGGGCACATACCATGGTCCTGTCGCCAGGCGCAGCCTTTCCATACCTGGCAGAGAAAGAGAACCACAGACTCACAGCAGGGTCACAGCAGGAGAAGGACAGGCCCAGCCAGAGCAGGGGACACCTGTCACCCCCACGCACAGTGCACCCAGGGCCCCGCTCACTTCTGCATGGCGTCCAGGCCAGCATCCATGGCAGCAGACCAGGCTGCGAGGTCAGTCTTAGCCTTGAGGGGCTGGGCAGCTGCAGTCAGGAACAGGCCGTAGAGCTGGGGGCACAGGACACTAAGCCACCTGGCACCCCCTTTGTCCCCACAGCCCTCCCACTGGGCTGCCGCCACTCACCGCCCCGGAGGAGCCACCCATCTTCTCCAGCAGCAGGACGGACAGGCTGGACAGCAGGCGTGCAGGGCTGGCAGGTGGCGGACCCTGCTCCAGCCAACCCTGGATGGCTGCAGGCAGAAGGCACAGGGACTTAGGGGCACTGCCCTCCTGTTCCCCCTACTGTGTTGCACCAGCAGCCTGCACGTCCTTTGGAGGGGCCTGGGTACCAGGGCGGGGACTCTGGCTGCTTTGCTGGCTCTTACGCCAGAGGCAGAGCTGGCCCGCGGCAGGCATCTCCTATGTTTTTCCTGAATGAATGGTGTGGGCGGGCAGTGGAGTGAGTCCTGAGCACAGGGTCCCATCCTCCTTGGTGACAGCCCCCACACCTGCAGCATGACCAGCTCCTCTCCCTCAGGAAACTGGAAGAGGGATGCTGGGGTTCTGTGAACGCCCCCAGGTGACAGAGCAAGGCAGCACCCACAGCAGCCCTCTTTGTGTTCTGGGATTTGTCCTGTGACCCTCCCACAACCCGGGTCCCTGTTCAGACCTCGGGCCGCGCGGCTGTGGGTGATGCCACAGTCTCCGTCCCCGGCTGCCCGGTCTAGGGCGTTCAGGGGCTCCTCCAGCTCCAGCAGGGTGGTGCACACCCGCTCCAGCACGTACGCCACCTTCTTCGAGTTTACACCTGGGGAGGGGGCAGAGGGCAGGGCCTGCTGGCTCCTCACCACCCACATTGACAGGGCCCTTCACACTGGCTGCCCCCCCGCCCGCCCCCCCAGGCCACCAAAGATGGCATCCCTCCCTAGCAGTGGGCCCAGTACCTCCTGCAGCAGCAGCATCAGAGACCTCTGGGGGTGCGGCAGGGGCTGCCCGGCTCCGTGTCCGCCCTGTCACAGATACCTTGGCCACATGTGGCCAGGCTGCTGCGGTGGTGTCAGCATCTGGGACGGCATGGGGACCTCAGACACGCTGGCCAGCAGGGATGGAGGACCCCACCCAGCCTGCAGAAGGGAGCCCCTCCATGAGCATGTGCCAATACCCACTGTGAACAAGGAGAAGTGTGAGGTCCCCAGGGAGGGCATGTGGGGGCCAGGGATGCTGGAAAAGCTGGGAGGGCCAGACGGTCATGGTCAGCGCTGAGGGCCTGCCCTGGAGGACCTGGGGCCAGGTCTTACCTATCAGTTTCAGGAGGGGCTCATCTGCCAGCAGGAGGGTGAGGGAGACACCAGGCATCTCCAGGGCAGACATGAAGGTGCCCACTAGGGCACGGGCGATCTTCACCCCACGGCCCTCTGCAATGCCACCGAGTAGGGCCGTGAGGGTTAGGGTGGGGCTGGGGACCCGGTGGGAGATGCCCAGAGTCCTTGATGGCCACGCCCCCTAGTGGCACCCCCTCAAGGGTCAGCACTGGTCCTACAGGTGCAGGCATTCACCAAGCATTCTACATACATTTGGCCCCATTTCGTTCTCCGTGCCAATCTGCAGCACTGTGATGTCACTCCACAGCACAGACAAGACCAGGCAGCAAGGCCCCCATGACAAAGTG
Source organism: Hystrix cristata (assembly GCA_004026905.1). NCBI lineage: Eukaryota > Metazoa > Chordata > Mammalia > Rodentia > Hystricidae > Hystrix > Hystrix cristata. Next base: position 71,309 of record PVJO010001804.1, on the reverse strand, counting down.
GCCATGTGACTGCTCAGTCCCTGTCCCCTTCCTCCACCGCCTTCCTTGCGTCTGGCTTCGCCAGCCAGGGTCCCCAGCATGGACTCACCCAGACAGCGGACGGCAGCATCAGCCACGATGCCTAATTCCAGGAACGACAGGCCACCCAGGTTGTTGACCATCAGAACCACCAAGGAGCCTGTGGGCCACCACAACACTCAGGGAGATGCTAAGGGCTGGGGGGGCCGGGACCTGGGGACAGGGTGCCACTCACCTGGCTGCACGGGCACACGGGACACGTTGGAGGCATCTGTCATGTGGTTGAGCATGAGTGTGACAATCTCATCGGCGGTTGCCATCTGTCACGGGGGCAGACATGAGTCACATCTGGGGGCCTCAGCCTCGGGCCACCCTGGGATAGGCATCACCTACCTGAATCCGGCGCACACCTGCTTCCCCATGGATCCCTGCGGAGAGAGGTGATCACTGTGCCTGCCAGACCCAGGGACAAGCTCGTCATGTCTCATCAAAGACCAAGTGTGTGGTGCCAGGCTAGGCACCAGGGCAGGGGAGGCAGCAGAGAGGACTGTGCAGTGGAGACAGCCAGAGTCCAAGTGGCTTTAATTAGAAGCAGCCACACAAGAGCCTGGACACTGATGCCATCGCTTTGGAATCACAGGGGAGGAAGGGGACAGCACCACGGACGCAGCCAGGTGGTCTTCAATGCCCTGGAGAGGGAGCTGCACCTCGGCAGGGTGGGGGATGCAGGCAGGAATCAGGCAGGGTGGAAAGGCTTGGCCTTGATGCCACTCACAGTGACTGAGACCACCAGGCACAGGTGCAGGTGGGTGCGAGGACCTGCAGGATGGCTCCAGGCTTAGGAGGTGGGTGAGGGGCGGGACAGGGTGGTTGCGGCTTACCCAGACCTAGCTCCACCTCACTGGCAGCAAGCTCAAAGGTGGGTCTGGAGCCAGGGACGCTGCAGGAGGACAGGCTCACACCCAGGGTGCCTAAGAGAGCGAGACACAGGGCACCTAGTGTCAAGATGGGCAGCGGCAGTTCCTTAGGAGGCCTGGCCCTCCTCAAGCATGGAGAAGTCCAGTTCTGGTGCCCAGGCCCCTCACTCTGGGGATCCCCAGGGAACCCCTCCTTCCCCTCTCCCCCCAGGAATAGCAGGGAAGCCACCATGCAGCCACAGGAACCCACTCTGAGTCACTAGGTCCGGCACTCACCCATGGCCTTGGTGACCTCGCTCACCCGCCTGGCAATCTCCTCCAGCCCCAGGCCTGCCTCAGCCAGGGCCCCTGCCACCTGCAACCAGACAGCCCTGTGGGAAGGCATCTCCAACCACCAAGGGCCAGAAGTGGCTGGGAGGAACCTGCCAGAGGGAACCTCAGGGTCTCCACACCTAACCTCACCCACAATGTTCATGGAACGAGGGTGTCTTCCCCTCGTTCACAACATGCCTTCCCGGGTCTTCAAGAATTCTAGGTTGTTGGAGCCACCTCGGATTTCACAGAGGGTAACTGGGCTCCAAGAGCGGAGGCAACTTGTTCAACGTCACAGCCAGTCGGAGCTTAGCTCACCCATCCGCCCACCCAGCTGTCATCAAGCACCTAGCATGTGCTAAGAACACAAGGATGATGGAGCCACAGTCCCTGCCTCCAAGGGACAGTCTGGGGAAAGGGCGGGGAAGCAGACACACAGGGACATGGAGATGGGGAAGAAGTCCACAGTCCTTGGTCACCGAAGCACTGACTTTGGGATGGGAGACTGCCATCCTCTACAGAGCAGCAGGAGTTCGTTGGGCCACAGGAAGCTGGACTTCCTGAGCCACACAGATGGCACCCGCAAAGCTGCAGCGGGAGCCCCAGCACAACAAGAGCACGGAGGAAGGCAGAGATGCTAGGCCCTTGTGCATGGGGCTAGTGCTCTGCCACCAAGCCACACCCCAGCCCCAGACACACATTTTGGCAGCAGTGTGAGGACAAGGCAGTGGGCAGAGCAAAGGCACCCCAGCCCCTGATAAGGGCAGGAAAACGGGTGAGGAGGTGTATGTCCCGAGGGCAATGGATTAGCACCAGGTCAGGGTGGCTGCGTGGGTGGGGTCTGGGCACTCCTGGGTCGGGTAGAGGGGTGGGTGGCAAGGCCCGTTACCAGTGCCACCCATGTGGGCAGCAGGGCAGCTCACCTTGTGGATCAGTACAGTGCCACAGAGGCCTCGCCGGCCGGCCTTCTTCAGGACAGTAAAGGCACTGTCATCCCCGATGACCACCATCTCCACGGGGATGCCCTCAGCCCGGGCCTGCTCACATGCCAGGCCGAAATTGAGCCGGTCCCCAGTGTAGTTCTTCACAATGAGAAGGGTTCCCACTGTGGGAGTGGCCAGGGGTTTTCAGTGTCTGCCCTTCCTGCCCTCATGCGCCCTGCCTCCAAGACCCCGGTGCCAGCTAACCTGTGCCTGCCTGGGCCACTGCTCTGATGGCCGCCAGGATGCTGCCCACAGCTGGGGAGGTGAACACGGCTCCCGCGATGACGCCTGTCAGCATTCCCTTCCCGATGAACCCTGGAGACACACAAATGGGTGCCTGGTGGGGACAATGCCTATGCCCTCCATGACTCAGTGGCCTCCCCATGCGTTCGCTGGTATGTTTCCCTGACTGCTGTCCATGTCCCCTGAGCAGGACACAAGTCCCAGGAAAGCCGGGACCTAGCCTGGGGCAGTGCCAAACACCCAGAGGGCTTGCTGGACTTGCCAAAGGGAGACAGGAAAGCCACTGACACAAAACCTGGTCCCCACTCTCCGGGAGCTCTCGGGACCTGGCACCAACTCAAGTCAGCCCAGGGCTGCCCCTGTGCAAGATTCTGTGGGGTGAGGTACAGGAACCCTGCTTCGGGCGTCCAGGAGGACCTCCCACAGAAAGGGCAGGTGGGAAGGTCAGAGATTCAGCATCACCAACCCCGAGGCTCAACCTCGTACTCCAGGAGGCACAGAAAGTGAGGTCCTGAGGGAGCCTGGGCCCCATCTGCTCCATTTGCTGTCTCGTACTCCACCCTAGGGTACTCACCGGCATGGGCAGGCTCATGGCCAGAGCCTCCACCAGACAGCAGTGCCACCTGGCCCTTGAGGCTGTCCAGGTCGGCGCGCAGAGCCACTCGGTGGCCCTGCAGGAGCTGCAGGCTGGGGTTGCAGGCCACCAGGCCAGCCAGGGCGTCATCAGCACAGCCCACCACCGAGTTCACCAGCTTCTTCGAGGTCTGCGGGAGAGGATGCAGCTTGGCACGCAGTCAGGGGGACCCCCAGCCTGCCAGCCACACTGCTGTGCTCAGGACCCCTCTCCAGGGTGACCTAGCAGGGACAGCACAGTGCCTTGACTTGAGCCCTGTTTTACCAGAAAAGTGATTCTGTGACTTTCCTTCTTTTGTTTTTTTTTTTGAAACAGGGTCTTTCCAGGGTCTTTCTAGGCTGGCCTTGAACTCACCGTGTAGCCCAGGCTGGCCTCAAACTCAGTGATCCTCCTGCCTCCCTTCTGAGTGCTGAGACTACAGGCGTGCACCACCACACCCACCCTCTGTGACTTGTCTTTTTAGTGACTCTTTATTCAATGCCTAATTTACCATGAAAAATAGCTTCAATACAAAGAAAACAGGGGAGTTAAGAGTCCCCAGTATAAAAGACCAGGAAGTGGGACACATGCCTGCCTACGTCACAGGAAGAGCCTCAGGCTGCTGCCTCTGGTCGGGGAGGGGACCAGGCAGGCCCTACACCCCGGTGAAGACTTCCTAAACTTGGCCTCTGCAGTCCCAGGGACTTGGGCTCAAGTCCCCTCCTACCTCCCATGAGCTGAGAACTCAGCAGAGCTACATCACTGTTGTGAGCCAGTTCTTCCTTGTGACTGCAGGTTGCTGCCATACAGGTGCACCTTCGAGGCAGAAAAGCCTCAACAGGAAGGAGTTGCTCCCCTCAGAGCTGTAGGAGTCTGCCCCTGCTTTTGTCCTCAAGCAGCAGGCATAGGAAGGCACTTAGCGCCACCTAGTGGCCTTGGGGTGACCTGCCGCTCAGCCCGGTTCTAGTAAGGTGGCTTCCTGCTGCAGCTCCTTCCAGAGTGGCCACCACGTGGGGGGTTCCTTGTGCAAGATGTGGCCCTGGTGCCTCCCTGCCAGCTGTCCTGAGTCTAGCAAGGGCCAGGGCCATGCCAGCTGCAAGCCGAGCAGTAAGATCGACTGTTTGCTGAGCAGTGAGTAGCAGCCAGGCCATTTCTAAGTGCTTTTGATGTGTCTCGTTTAAATCCCCAACAACACCATAAGGGAAGGATCAGCCCAGGGAAGAAACAGAGTCACATAGGCAGCAAGGGTTCAGGTCTGCCTGGCTCAGAAGATGGTCCTGCTGTGGCCTTATTTTTTCCTGAGTGGCTGAAGCGGGGTGTGAGGTGGCAGAAATCTTGCCTGAGGCAGGGCACGGGCTTGTGGCTCTAAGAGTCTACAGGGACAGGGACACAAAGTGAAGCTCTGAGGTGCTGTCAACTCCAAGCTCAGCTTCCACCACCAATGCCCTCCAAGAATTTTTGTCCTGCCTGAAACTCAACCATCCCTGCCCTGGAGCCAGAGGAAGGCCTGGGGACAGTGCCACTCGGCTCCGTGATGAGGGGATAGAACAGGAAAGAAAGTCAGGCATTACTCCAGGCCCTAGAATTCTGGCTTGATCAACACCTCACAGCCTCTCAGTAGCAGGCCTTAACCTGCCACTTTGCAGACAAAGAAAAGAGGCTTTGAGAAGCCAGGCCTTCGGTGAAAGGTCACATGGCTAGTGGGTGTCAGGCTGAAATCTGAACCCAGGTCTGTTCATGGCTTACTTTGGAGCAGATCAGCTCTAGGAGTAGCCTGAAGCAAACCCCAGGGGCGTGGTGAGCCTCCCACACTGCACAGTCAGGCTTGGGACCAGCCTGCCCTGCCCGATTTGGGAATTTGGATCCAGCTCATTGTTGCTGGTTCCTTCTGTGAACAGTCCAGTGACTATTCAGAACGACTGTCAATGTTCTAAATCTGAATGTATGACCCGGACAAGGGTAGACACAAAGGGGTTTCAGAGGGAGGCAGAGGCCACCTCAAGCCTGGCTCGGACAGTGGCCGGAAGACATGGAGAGAAACAGGGATGAGGCCAACAGAGTGGGGACGAGCCTCTGTCTCAACCTCTGAATGGCAGGAGGCAGGAGTCTCTTGATGAGGGCATAAGGAACTCTGGGAGCCCAGGGCCGGGGTGCCCACTGCTTCAAGACCAGTGTCCTCCCCTGCCCTGGCCCCTCTGAGGACTCACCATGGCGGGGGGCTCTGAAGCAAGCCGCTTCTCCCTCTGCTCGGAGCTGCTGCACGCGGGCAGTCCTGTGGGTGCTACTTGGTCTGAGCACAGCAGAGCTGGCAGCAGTGCCTGCAGAGGTGGGGATGATTGGAACCCCTGAATGCTGGCTGCTGACTGGCACAGTCACACCTTCAGTGCTTGGGGAGCTGCCTCAGACTTTGATCCAAGTTCAAACTCTAGTATGTGGGCTAGGGATGGAGAGCAGCATGGGGCTGACCAAAGTTCACACCTGCACTGGCTGCCAGGGACAGATTGATCTGTGTTGGGCACAGGGGTGCCTTATGCCCAGGAACAGCACCCGGTTCATAATCAGGGAGCAAAGTTAGCCGCGTGTAACTTCATCTTACACAGGTATCTCTTGTAGTAAAGAAAGTTACAAAGATCTCCACACACTTGCTCTTTTGACCTTGGCACACCAGGAAGGAGCCAGCTCTTTGTGACCCCTTTTTACTTCGGGGAAACAGACTCAGAGCTCCAGGGATTGTCCACGGTCACACTGGTCATGGTCAGGACTCAGACCCACGTCTAGTCTTTCTACAAAGCCTATGTTCTTTCTGCTGAAAATGCAAAATTCTGCTGTGGGAACCCAGGGTGAAAACCCCACCCACGTGAGGGCGCACGTGTGTATGTTGTGTGTGTGTGTGTGTGTGTGTGTGTACACGACCAGCCCCGGCTCTGCACCCGGCGCTGCCTGGACCTTAGGTAAACCGGTGTCCCCTGAGCGCAAGCACTCTGCAGATCTGCGACCCGATGAGTGGCTGAGCCTGCAGAGCCCTCCGAGTCACCAACGTCCCCACCAGCTAAACCCCGGGTCCATGGTCGGGACCTGTGTCGCAGTGAGAGCGCTGATAAGGCCTGCCGAACAACCGGCGAGGTGGGGTCCCGCGAGGGCACCGGCGGGCGTGGAGGCCGGGTCAGCCTGGACCGGCACAGACCCCGTCACCTCACGCCCCGCTAAGTCTCCGCGGTCCTTCCGGTTCCAGGGGGAACAGCCCCGAGGGCTCCTGGAGTGATGGAGGGGCAGAGTCGCGGTCTAAGGGATGGCTCAGGACGCGCGGGCCAGGAGCGCAAGTGAGCTACGAGGGCGATGGGTGATTCCGAACCGCTCTCGCCGCCGGCTCCGCTCACCGAGAACCCCAAAGGTGCGCTCTCATCCGGGTACTCGGGCGTCGGGGGCGGGGCCTCGGTGGGAGGGGCCTCCCCTGGTTGGCCGCCTCTGGCTCCCCGAGTCCTCCAGCGGGCCCGGGAGGCCGTCCCGTGATGCCCCGCGCCGGCCGCTCTGGCCTGCAACGTGTCTCTAGGGCGGAGGTAGCCGCCGCGGAGTTGGCTGCGCGCGGGCAGCAGCTCTGTGTGTTCGCCGTGTCCATCCCTCGATCGTCGCACTTGGGTGCGGACGGGGCGCCCCAGCCCTCGACATGTCGTACAACTACGTGGTAACGGCGCAGAAGCCCACCGCCGTCAACGGCTGCGTGACTGGTGAGGCGGCCGGGGAGCCCGGCGAGCGGGAGCTGGAGGGACCGAGGCCTAGGAGGCCCGCGGCCCCGGACGGCGCAAGGACCAGCCGGGGTTGGGGGCGCGCGGCCTGCAGCCTCCCAGCTGGCGCCATCGAGGGAGCGGCCCTGGCGCCTGCGTGCGGGCATGAGGAACTGCTCCCGCGGGTCCCCTTCGACCTAGGAGGTCGCTTGCCCCCAGGTCCCGGGGGCCCGCGGGACCCAGCGCGAGTGTGAGCTGTTTGTGCAGTGCTGCCTGAGCCCCGAGATTGGCCCGGGATCGGGGGAAGAGCTGGTGGCGCGCTGGCGCCTTTGGGACTGGAATTTAATGTCGCGGAGCCCGGGGGGCCAAGGAGGTGGAGGAATGTGGGCCTCGCCGGCCCTCGCTGAGGGGAGACCGGAGCCCTCTCCTGACCCACCCTTTTGCCTGGGGCTGTTGTTTTACTGGAGGTGGTTACTGGAGGACAGAGTTTGGTTAACCTGGCCTGTGCCAGGTTTGCTTTGTTGACTATGTGTGAGGATCCTTAAGGACATAGAAGCCCCAAACCGGCGAGTACTCATCCTGAACTTACTCTCTCAGCTGAATGGGCATCCCCCTAGCCGGTGTGTTTAGGTGAATCGTAATCGTGATTGCAGAACGTGAGTCTGTTGTTCAGAGAGCTGCAGAAGGCTTAGAGTGGTGGAGGTAGATTGCAGAGAGGGGGAGGAGGTGTGGAGGAAACACAGAAAAGCTTTGGGAATTTCTTGATTTGACCCAGCCTGATTGGCAAAAGTTTTTTTTGAGGCTTTGAATGAGGACTGGAAGGGATGAACACTTATTTTAGCATCTTCAGCAACACTTACCCATTGTAATGTAGTAGGAAAATAAAATTCAGCAGTCATCCTTAAGATTTTCACAGTCATTGTTGAAGGACACACTACTTTCAGGTCTCCAGTCCAGTTTTCTCAGTTTGACTATGGAAGCAGCTCTGTTGAATGTGGGAAGTGAGACCCTCAAGGTGGTGGATTTGGCAAGAAAGGGAATAAATAGAAGGAGTCAGGGAAATCTGTGAAGTAGATGAGGATTCTGGAGGCTTAGGTAGGCAGTGGTAGGATTGATGTACAAGGGCTTGGGGGGGCCCTTCTTCTGGCTTTAAAAGTTAGAGGATCTGTTCTTTCAGGACACTTTACTTCAGCAGAAGATTTGAACCTGTTGATTGCCAAAAACACAAGATTAGAGATCTATGTGGTCACTGCAGAGGGTCTTCGGCCAGTCAAAGAGGTGGGCATGTACGGGAAGATTGCTGTCATGGAGCTTTTCAGGCCCAAGGTAAGTGTTCTTTAGCAGTGGGAGAGCTGTTGGTCATAGGTTGTTTTCCATGATTGCTTGGGATGGATGGCATAAGGCTTAAGAGGAACTCGCTGCTCTTTCTGAGTGGCAGATTTCTGTATATACTCTTCTTGAACAAACTTTCCAGAAATAGGAAAAATTCCTTAGGGGAAAATTTATCAAGTTGACTTTTCCTGGAAGAAGAATGAAAGCAGTTTGAAATGTGGATTACCATGTTGCCTAATGACTGAGAGGATATCAGACAGGGTAGTTTTTGCTTCATTTCTTATTAATTCTCACATTAGGTGTCACTTTAATTGTCACAGCACCTTTCAGAGCCTTGATTGCTCCATCTACAAAGTGGGAATAAGACTGTCTAATCCCCTTGAGTTCTTACAAAGATTAAAGGATTCAGTAATTTAGCCTAGTAATAGCAGGCATTCACTGTTAGGTTAACAGTTTCTGTTGTCAGTGTTTATCATGATAATTCAGATGTTTTTGTCCAGTTAACCCCCACTTGCTTCATTGTATCTTAAATGAATCTAACAAGAAAACGGTGGGTTCAGCTTTCTAGTTACTACTCTTTGAACAAAACACTGATGTTTTCCAGGTCTGTGTGTAAGCAAGATCTTTCAGATCCAATGTAGCTTTCATTGTTATTACCACATTTTTTTCCTTTCTCCAAATATTTGGAGAGGAGGGGAGGAAGCATTAGATTCATCTTTCAGAATTTGAGTGGATTGATTGAAATTAGCTTGATCAAAGTAGGCAAAGGCAGTGTATTTAGAGCAGAGAGCCAGGAAGTCAGGAGAGTGAGGACTAGTTGTTTACCAGCTTTAGTTCTGGCCTTTTGTACATACCCTTAGGGTGTGTATGTGGCTGGTACAACTCACCAGTGTGGTGTATTTTCTCCTTCAGGAGAGAAAGAAATATTTGCAACGTTCTTAAAGAGCTTAGCGTGCTTAAGGAACGATCCTTAAAGGAAGGACAGGTTGTTCCTGTTTTTGCAAGAACCTCTTTTGATGGCATAATTTTGGTTTCCAGGGAGAGAGCAAGGACTTGCTGTTCATCCTGACAGCTAAGTACAATGCCTGCATCCTGGAGTATAAGCAGAGCGGCGAGAGTATCGACATCATTACACGAGCCCATGGCAACGTCCAGGTGAGGCAGCTGCTCAGGCTGAAGAGTTTTCCAGTGGAGGGTGAAGCGCTTCAGTGATTCGGTGAAAAGCACCTGGGGCCACAGCAGCCCACAGCATGGTCAGAGAAGCGAGGAGAAAACACACCTAATGCATTGAGACTCAGTGTTACACAGGAATGTCCATGTTGACGTTTGGGCTTCCTGGCACAGCAAGCACATGTCACCTGCTTTACTACCTTTCCTAAAATCATCCTGAGAAGGTGTCCTCCACTACTGTGTGGGTGTCACGGCTCTTTCCTAATCCCCATTCTGTTTCTCAGGACCGTATTGGCCGCCCCTCAGAGACTGGCATTATTGGTATCATTGACCCTGAGTGTCGAATGATCGGTCTGCGACTCTATGATGGCCTTTTCAAGGTTATTCCGCTAGATCGGGACAACAAAGAGCTCAAGGCCTTTAACATCCGCCTAGAGGAATTGCATGTCATCGATGTCAAGTTCCTGTATGGTTGTCAAGCACCTACCATTTGCTTTGTCTACCAGGTAATGGGATTAGGAGGAAAGTGAGAGAAACTGGTTTGGAATGATGAGTGAGTTTCTGCTTTCAGAGAGTCTGGATTTGGTGGTAGGGTTGGGAGAGGGAGAAGGTAGGTTGAATGTGTGTGTGTCCTGAAACATTTCGAGCAATGCAGTTAACATGAGTCTTGTTCTGGTTCCTTCTTGAGTGCAGTGGTACTTAGCATGGAGGTGGCAAGCTCTCTGAGGCTTGCAGCAGGTTTAGGCCTTGGAGATTTTGCGCGGTGACCCAGTTTATACCTTGAGGCTCTTTGGAGCCTGCTAGGGGATTATGGAAACTTGGCTGTCGAAAAATGATCCAGAAGTTGCCTTTATAAGCAAAATGAAATGTATGTTGGTGTCTTCTAAGAAGAGGTTTGCCCTAGCATTCCTTTTCTGGGGCCTTGCTGATCCTGGCTTCTGTTTTAGTCTGTGCCTAAACCTTTGCAGATCTGATCCTGGGCAGCTGCTCCCTGGTGCAGATCTGTAAGTGGGAGTGGGGTCATGGAGCTCCAGACCAAAAGCCAGGGTCTTGGTGAGGTCTCAGCCTTTTGATGCGGGGCTGGGCAGCGTGAGTTCGTTTTGCCTGCCTGTGGTTGAGTAGCTGATGGGTGGAAATGATAGTGTGCATGTGCAGTGGCTGTGTATGGTGCTGCAGATGTGGTTTTTTGGGGGGGTTATGTGTCTTGGTGTCGCCACAGGTTTTGTGGTCCTGATGCCAGTGAAAGAAGGTTAATTGAGTAGAGCTGAAACTAATTCAGATTTTATTTGATCTTACCAACTTTCAGAGTTGAAATAGAAACTTTAGTTGAGTAGAAGTGTTTCTCTCGCTCCAGTTTTTGTTTTTTGGTTTTTTTGAGACAGGTCTTCTTTTTTTTTTTTTTTTTTTTTTTGTGGGGGTGGTGCTGGGGATGGAACTCAGGGCCTTGTGCTTGCTAGGTAAGTGCTCTACCCCTGAGCCCCACCCCCCAAGACAGGGTCTCATTATGTAGTTCAGGTCGGCCTTGAACTTGTGCTGGGGTTATAGGTGTGTGCCACCATGACCAGCCCTCCTTCCATTTTTGAGACATCTGTGTTGTTGAGTACTCAAGGCTAACTGGCCCCAGTGCAAGGCCTGCTGACTGTCAACAAGCCCTGGTCTCCTGCACCTCGGAGGCCCAGGCCCACTCTGGCCTGGACTTTGTGCGAAGATGAGTCTTACCCTGCACACTGATGGAGACTCTGCCTCCACATCATCCTCTGCTGTATGCCAGCAATTCAGTCTGAGTAGTGTCTCGGCAGCTGTGTGTAGAAAGGGCCATCGCAGTGACAGAGTTGTGCCCCTGCCCTGAAGCACGTTGGGTTCCTTCTGCAGCATTTTAGACTCTGTGTGGCCTTTAGGGACGCCATCTTCCACTGGCTGAGTGCAGCCATCTCCCTGTCCACACTCCTTAGTCTCTCAAAGACAACTTTGTAGCCTCAACACTGATGTGAGGCATTGTTCCGAAAAAGGAGGGGAAGAGTCATGGTTCAGATGAAGGGGGAAGATGGCGCTGACAGTGGCAGGATGGAAGGTTTTACTGTCTGTAGAGAAGCCTCCAGTCACCCGCAGTACTTTGAAGCGTTGCATCAATTTTTTTTTTTTTTTTTTAATCTCTGAAATGTGGCTTTTCAGTGCATTCTTCTCTTTAGCCATTTTGTAAGTTCCTTGGGGCAGGAAACAGACACACAGGCACATTGTGTCTCTTCTGGTGCCCAGCGCAGTGTGACTGGTTCCTTCTCCTGTTTGAACCTTTCTTGGTTGGCTGAGTTGTTAGAAACAGCCAGTCTCAGGTGTCAGCATATGACTGTCAGTATACTGACGATGAGGACGGGAGGGAAGGCTGACAAGACAGGACTGTCAGGTCAGGGTGGTGTGGCTCGTCTCTCAGCCCGGGAGGCACCCTTCCTAAGAACAACCTGATCCACCTTCCCCCAGGACCCTCAGGGGCGGCATGTGAAAACCTACGAGGTGTCTCTCCGAGAGAAGGAGTTCAACAAGGGCCCTTGGAAACAGGAAAACGTAGAGGCCGAGGCTTCCATGGTGATCGCAGGTTGGTGCCCCCGGGTCACAGCGGCTCCCTCTTCTCTTCTTGCTCGCCTTTTGCAGCTCAGCCTCAGTGCTCTCGCATCATGTCCTCTGTTCACGTGGCCTTCGTTTGCACTTCCATGCTGTTGGGTTTCTGTACTTGCTCCTTTCTCTAAGGTGTAACTCTTTACCTGCAGTGCAGGGATCGACTGTGAACATGGCGGTGGTTTTGCAGAGTAGAGTGTGAACCTGTGTGTCTTCGTTTCATTGCTGGGCAGAACATTTAGAAACTGTAGGGCCCAGCTGAACTCATCTGCCTTCTTCGTCAGCAAGCCTGGCTGGTGCCCTGGCCTGGCACTCTTAGCTGCACTCTCCCGCACTGTTACGGTGCCCTCTCACTCCTGAGGGAGGATTGTCTCTAAATGGTGGCCCTGATCCCACGGGATAGGAAGTTAAGGAACAGGATGCAGATAAGAAATCATAATAAAAGGTTTTACTTAGAAAGGGCCAGTAGCTTAGGAGAGAAAACGGGAAAATGCACATGGCGGGGCTGTAGCCACAGTAGTGACATAGTGACACAAGGGAACTTCCTGAGGCACGTCTTGGTGGCTGTGGTGGGAGGGTCGCTTGAGCCCAGCCTGGGCAACATGGTGAAATCTGTGTCTAAAAGCAGTGGTGGGGGCTGGAGATTTAGCTCAGCATTTAGAGTGTTTGCCTAGCAAGCGCAAGGCCCTGAATTCGATCCCCAGCACCAAAAACAGAAACAAAAAACAAAAGTGGTGGTGGAGCACCTGCTTAGTACACGTGAGTCCCGGACTGGCTGCCCAGCATCACAGAGAGCAGAAACAAAACAATGCCCACCGGGAGCAGAGAGCAACCGGGGCAGGACTTCTACCACAGGCGCCTCAAAGGCTGTCGTGTCTCTCGGGCTTTGATAGCCTTTTTAAAATGATCTTTTTTTTTTGGTACTGGGTACTGAACCCAGGACCTTTGCACTGAGTTACATCCCCAGTCCTTTTTAAAAGTGTTCTTGTTGTTGAGACAGGGTGTTGCTGAATCATTAAGTTGCCTGGGCTGGGCAGTTCTCCTGCCTCAGCCTGTCAAGAGTGCTGGGGTGACAGTTACAAGTTGCCCTGCCTGGTTTGATGATTGTCTAGAAGTTTTCTTGAGGCCAACTGGACTAGTATCCGGGGCTACAATTTGGCAGGTCTGCGGTGCTGAGTATTCTGATGACTCCGATGCCACTCCCTCTTTCTCCTGCAGTCCCAGAGCCCTTTGGTGGGGCCATCATCATTGGGCAGGAATCAATCACCTATCACAATGGTGACAAGTACCTGGCGATAGCCCCTCCTATCATCAAGGTGAGCAGTGGTCTTGTCCTTTTTCTTCCTTCTGTTTTTTCCTCCCTTTCCTCACCATGCTCCTCCTGTCTCCCCATTTGTCAGGTGGGGATTGACCATCACCCATCTCACTGTAGATAGATCCTGTCTGCTTGTGCAAAATAAGGAGCGAGACCAGCCTGACTTTGCTGCCAAAGGTCTTGTTTGCTAACTAGAAGAAATGTCATCAAAAATAGGTTTTGTCCTTCCCAGCTGCAGGAGCAGCTTGAAGGCAGTTCTGGCAGATTCTGCTGAAACTAGTGTGTTTAGGTTCAAGCCAGGTGAGGTAACACGGTGATGTGTTATATAAGCCTCAACCTTTCATGTCGTGGACATTCAACCGCAAAGGCTTAGCTTTGCTTTCTTCTGAGGGAGTGGAGCCTATGGCAGCATCGTGCCAGGAGCTAATTAGTAATGTGCATCCCTAAGATACCTGTGGTAGTAGTCGTGGCCCAGTGAATACTGGCAGCTGTGTCCTGCTTCTTTTTTCTTTTTCTTTTCTTCGTGGTGCTGGGGATGGAGCCCAGGGCCTCACACATACCAGGCAAGTGCTTGGCCACTGAGTTACACCCCAACATCCTATCTGTACATTTTGCTTTCCATTGAATGATATGTGAGTGAATATCTGGGGGATGTGGTCGAGCTCCTCAGAACACTGTCCTCACAGTAAAAGGGGCCTGTGCCTGCCCCATCACAAGCAGCATCCCTGACCAGAATCCTTGTGGTGCACCACTGGCTTGAGACAGAAGAGCCCTCTAGGGTTTGCTCTCTGGTTTGGAAGGTGTCGCCTCTGATGACTGTTCCCTCCCTGCCGGCAGCAAAGCACTATTGTGTGTCACAACCGCGTGGACCCGAATGGCTCACGGTACCTGCTGGGAGACATGGAAGGGCGGCTCTTCATGCTTCTGCTGGAGAAGGAAGAGCAGATGGACGGCACTGTCACCCTCAAGGATCTCCGCGTGGAGCTCCTTGGAGAGGTGGGCTGTTCCTCATTTTGCTGGGTACCTGGTGACCTGAGATGTGTGCCCTTCACCCCAGCCCTGGGACTTCTGCTGCAGAAGTGGATTCCTCACTGAGTTAACTGTGGGAGACGCGGGGCTGCCAGGCACCACCTCAGGCATAAGAAGGAAGGGACACAGAACAATGGTTTCAGGCTGAAGGCTCCCTATTTCTGAGAGAGTCCCCAGAGCATCATTCTCACATGGTGACCTCCAGGGGCTCCTGATTGTGTACAGTCTGAAGCTGCTGGAGTTAGATCGATGGTTTGCAGCAGGCATCTCCGAGATAAGCTGTGTACTTTTCTGAGTGGGGGGGGGGTATGAATAGAGAATCACAGACTTCAGGACACAGGAAATTGGCCAGCATGAGAGGGAGTCGATGTGGAGGATGCTTTCCTGAGTTAGGCTGTGGTAGGCGGTTCCTCGAGGTCAGGGCAGCGGGATGGGATCTGACCGCTGTTTTCTCCCTCCAGACCTCTATAGCCGAGTGCCTGACGTATCTGGATAATGGGGTGGTGTTTGTTGGCTCGCGCCTGGGTGACTCCCAGCTGGTGAAGGTGAGAGGCTGTTCCCGCTCATGTTCCCGCTGTCCTTAGAGCTTCTGCATCAGAATCTTGTGTCCGTGCCTCCCCCATTTTCCAGGGTCCAGCTTTCTGCATGGGTGATTTAGCAGCCTGCCTCTTGCCTCCGACTAGTTCTTTGCCTTTTGTTTTTTTCTTCTAAATTTTTTAGTGGGCATTTGCAACACATGGTGTTCATGTTTGTTTTGCTGAGTTGGTACTCATCATTTTCCATGCCTTTGCTCCCCTGTCCCCAACTCTTTTTCTTAATGGCTCTTCAGCACATGTGCTAGGTGTGCAGTGATGAATGTGTGTCGTTCTCCCCCCCACCCCAGGCCGATAAGTCATGGTCTGACGTCATAGGTCCCTTGTAGGATTATGAGCGTTGTTGCCCTCATGTGTGTGCTAACCTTTGAGGTTATTTTCAGAATGGGCACTTCTTTCCTAAAGTCCATGCACAGAGCTCCAGATTTCTCTCTCCCCCTCTCTCTTTCTCCTTCTGCCCCCTCTCTTTCTCCCTCTCTTCATCTTTCTCCCTCTCCCTCTTTCTCCCTTTCTATCTGTTCCCCTCTCTCTCCCTCTCTACCTCCCTCTCTCTCTGCCTTTCTCTCTCTCTCTCTCTCTCATGGTATTGGGACTTGAACCCAGGGTCTTTGCACTAATCTGTGCCCCCAGCCCTTTTTAAAATTTATTCTTTGAATTTTGATACAAGGTCTTCCTTGGTTGCCCAAGGTGGGCTCAAACTTGTGATCCTTCTGCTTCAGTCTCCCAGAGTTCTGGGATATTCTCTCGCTCTCTCTCTTTTTTTTTTTTTTTTCCAGTACTGAGGACTGAACCCGGAAGCACTGAGCTGTATATCCAGCCATTTAAAAAAATCTTATTTGATACAAGGTCTCACTGATTTGCCCAGGCTAGCCTTGAACTTGAGATCCTCCTGCCTCAGTCTCCAGGGTAGCTCAGATTATAGGCTTGTGCCACCACAGCATGCTTAGCCATCTCTTCAGGGTGGGGACTGTTAAGGGCACTCCAGAACTAACATCATTCTTTCTTCTTAGCTCAACGTTGACAGCAATGAGCAAGGTTCCTATGTGGTGGCCATGGAGACCTTTACCAACCTGGGGCCCATTGTGGATATGTGCGTGGTGGACCTGGAGAGGCAGGGGCAGGGGCAGGTAAGGGCCATCTGGAAACATGCTTGGCAGCCTGCTCGTCTCCTCGCCTCACTCCATGTGAGGACCTGTGCTCCCTGGGTGGGAACAAGGGAGGAGCTTTTTGCTTTATGGATGAGAACATCCTGTCTGTGCGGCAGTTTGGAGGACTTGGAGGCCACCTTTGCTAGTCTGTGCCCTCTAACCCAGCTCATAGCAGGTCCTGGGCTCCACCTGCGCGGGGTGCCGTGCTGTGACTGCCGCTCTCGAGGGAGCCCCTGACGACCCTTTCCCTCACTTGCAGCTGGTCACCTGCTCTGGGGCTTTCAAGGAGGGCTCCTTGCGTATCATCCGGAACGGCATTGGGATCCACGAGCATGCCAGCATTGACCTGCCGGGCATCAAAGGTAGCCTCTGGGTGGATGGAGGGCACGATCTCTGAGTGACCTTGGCCCTCAGCTCCTTTCCGTGTTGTACGGATGAGCAGCGGGTGGGGAGTGAGAGGTCATGACAGAGGTGGGGCAAAGAGCTTGAACAAGTTTTATAGAAAGGAAAAAACTGCAGAGTCCTACTGACCAAAACGGGCATGAGTGGAGAGGTAGAAGAGGAAAAGGTGACAAGTTAAACTTTATGTTGTTTGTATAAGGGCACAGATAGGATCCTTAAAGGAAGAAGGACTGTGGGTATTGTAGAGAGGTAGATTATAAACGTAATTTAGAACAAAATTCTAAGTTCCAGGAGAATTGTAATTCAAAATAGATTAGAAAAGCCACACGTAGTGGCACATACCTATAATCCCAACACTCTGGGAGGCCGAGGCAGGAGGATTGCAAGTTTAAGTCCAGCCTGGGAAATTTAGCAAGATCTTCTCTCAAAAGTAAAAAAAGAAAGAATATTTAAAAATAAAGGGTTGGAGATGTAGCTCAGAAAAAGCCTACATAATGACTCATATGAGTGAATTTAAAACAGTGATGGGACTTCCGTCACACATGTCACCTGAGTATCTGTAAATGGGCTAAACTCACTTTTATGAGGGAGAAATGATCAGTTTGAATCATAAAGCAAAACCAACCCAAAGCTGCACACAGGGGCACACAGCTTCCAAGAAGTAAATGAAAACATAAAAGGACAGGGAAAGATGAGTAAAGACAGAGAGGTATGGAAGTTAGAAAGGAGGAAATGGTATAACCACAACACCCAACATGGTCAGCTGGAACACTGGACAAGGCAGCAGGATGTCCCAGAATGTGGTAAAATCAATGGCTTTCATGTAAACTTAATCGGAAGGGGCAGGGGAGGAAGAGGCAATTACAGAAACAAAAGGTAAAGTGCCGAGGAGTAACCCTAATGAGAAATACAGAAAACCTGTAGAAGGATGAAGGTCAGAGGTCTGCACATCAGTGTTACAAAGTTGCTATCCCCCACTTACTCTTGTTTGATTTTGCAATGGAAACAGTCACAGATTTGAACAAGTCCACATGGAAAAAAGCTGGACTGGCCAGGAGGGCGTGACAGAGACAGCCTCAGCTCCTGGGAGCGTGGCCGGCAGGCTCACTCTTACCTGCCCAAAGTGCACAAGGCGCGTCCTTGTAGTCCCAGCTACTCAGAGGCTGAAGCTGGAATTCAAGGCTAGCCCAGGTGACATAGTGAGCCCCCACCTGAAAAAATCTTTCTAATTTTAAGAAAAAAAATTGTATCTTTGAGGGTTTTCCAGATGCTCTCACTGTGTAGTTTGAGCTTGAGCTACATAGTGAATTCATGATCCTCCTGAGTACTGGGATTACAGGCATATGCCACTATGCCCATTTATGCATTTGCCTGTAAGACAGTGTTTATTCTCTTTCCTTAAAAAAATCAGAAGGATAAACAGGAAACTATCACTGGTCACTTCTTTGGGAGATGAGTTGGAAAATGTAAAATGCCAGGCTCAGTAAAGTTTTAAAATTGCACTTGTCCAGTGTCTGAAGCCAGGAGAGGGTGGAGGGGGCTTCACCTGGGGACTCTGAGCTCTGGGTGTAGCCCTTTCCATGCGCTGCTCTGCCACCCTCCTGCCGTGCGTGCTGAGTGCAGGGTCGTTTGCACAGTCCTCATCCTTGTTCCAGGCCTCTGGCCCCTGCGATCTGACCCCAGCCGCGAGACCGACGACACCCTGGTGCTGTCCTTCGTGGGCCAGACCAGGTAGGGCCTAGTGCGGTGGCTGTGGTGTGGGGTGAGGGCTGCATGGTGGGGCGCTGCTCCCAGGCTGAGGTGGGCCATCCTGCGCAGGGTCCTGATGTTGAACGGAGAGGAGGTGGAGGAGACCGAGCTGACCGGCTTCGTGGATGACCAGCAGACGTTCTTCTGTGGCAACGTGGCGCACCAGCAGCTTATCCAGGTGATGTGAGGAAAGGGCATATTTTCCCAATGGCTGAATTCCACCCAGGTGCAACATAGAGGGCCACTGGGCTCGAAACAGGCAGGCGTAGGGCTCTAAGATGAGGTTGAAGTTCTGGGAAAAAAGTTAAGAGTTACCTGGTAATTTACTGAGAGGTAACTCTTAACTTTGGACTTGCTCCTCTTTAGTTTTACTTTTCGTCTGCAAATGTTTGAACATTACATTTATTTACCTTTTCTTTCATAGACCGGGACATACATATGTACCTATATATTCGTGTGTATATGTATGTGTATGTAATTTTGGCTCAGTATAGTAGCATGTGTCTCGGGTGTATGGACAACGTGTCCGAATACCCCACTGCCTGTGGAATTTGGGGGGCGGGGCTGGGACCACGCTGGCTGCCTCATGGACCCTTCTGCTTCTGGCAAGGTCCCTGTGGGTGCTGGAGATCTCTGCCTCTCTCCCCTAGATCACATCCGCATCTGTGCGCCTGGTCTCTCAAGAGCCCAAGGCTCTGGTCAGCGAGTGGAAGGAGCCACAGGGCAAGAACATCAGTGTGGCCTCCTGCAACAGCAGCCAGGTGGTGGTGGCCGTGGGCAGGGCGCTGTATTACCTGCAGATCCACCCACAGGAGCTGCGGCAGATCAGGTTGGTGTGTCTGTCTGCTTGCCACCTCGCCTGAGCCCAGGGCTTCCTTGGCCCTTGGCTTCCTCCTGCTGCCATGTTCCTCTCTGCTCAGCCACACAGAGATGGAACACGAAGTGGCCTGCTTAGACATCACCCCGTTGGGGGACAGCAGTGGGCTGTCCCCGCTGTGTGCCATTGGCCTCTGGACAGACATCTCGGCCCGGATCTTGCAACTCCCGTCCTTTGAACTTCTGCACAAGGAGATGCTGGGTGGAGGTGTGTGTCCTTGGGCCGGGGGGTTGGCAGAGTGTGGCACAGGCACTCACTGGGCCTCTTCTTACAGAGATCATTCCACGCTCCATCCTGATGACCACTTTTGAGAGCAGCCACTACCTCCTTTGTGCCTTGGGTGATGGAGCCCTCTTCTACTTCGGACTCAACATCGAGACTGGTGGGAGTGGCATGGGGGCAGGGTGCGGCGGCCTGGAGCCTGGCAGCCAGAGGTTCTTTTTTCTCCTACTTTTTCCTGATGCCATTCTTCTCGTAGGTTTATTGAGCGACCGGAAGAAGGTGACTCTGGGTACCCAGCCAACGGTGTTGAGGACTTTCAGATCTCTGTCCACCACCAATGTCTTCGCGTGTTCAGACCGCCCAACTGTCATCTACAGCAGCAACCACAAGCTGGTTTTCTCCAACGTCAACCTCAAGGAAGTGAACTACATGTGTCCCCTCAACTCTGATGGCTATCCCGATAGGTGAGCCCGTCTATCTGCAGCAGGAGCTGCTGGCAGAGGGCACTGTGTTGTTTTCCTTGGACCTTTTCCCCATGTCCAAGTCAGTAGGTGGCTGCAATGGGAAGCATAGGGCAGGGGTTCTGTTAAAAACTCCTAGGGGATCAAACCCAGGTCCTTGTGCGTGCCAGGTAAAAAACATAGGCTTCTTCATGGTTGGGAGTGTAGTTCAGGTAGAGTGCTTGCCTAGAATTGGATTCCCTCCCCAGCACTAAAGAAAAGAAATTCTGTTCTGGTCAGTCTGAGGTGGGCTCCAGAATCTGTATTTTCAGGGAATTCTAAGGTGGTTCCAGTGGTCATTCAGGTTCCCTGTCCCTGGACTGAGGGATCGTTATGTCATCCTGGAGCAGCGCTCAGAGGGCACCCAGGTGGCAGCCAGCACCTCATAGAACCCATTAGGAGGCACATTCTCCCTAGGCTGGGCCCTGTGGCCCATCCTGGTGACACAGTAGCCCGAGCATCGCTGACTGGCCCAGAGCAGGAATCGCTGATTCCTGAGTGTGGCTGTGAGCTGGAAAGCTGTTAAACCCCAGCCCAGGGCTACCCGGATTACACACAGGTCAGTCTTGTCGAGGACCAGGCATTGGAAAAGTGGTTTTTAGCACGGTCAGAGTTGAGCTTGGCTGGGAGTAAGCCTTGTTTCCTCCCCTGTGGAGTGGCCTTGTGGCCTCCTTTCCTTCCTATGCAGTCTCAGCCCAGACCCTTCTTTCTAGCCTGGCACTGGCCAACAACAGCACTCTCACCATTGGCACCATCGACGAGATCCAAAAGCTGCACATTCGCACTGTTCCCCTCTACGAGTCTCCCAGGTAAGGGCAGGGATGGCCCGTGAGGGGAGCCGCCTGGGTGCCTCTGGCCTTCTCTGAGTGTGCTGTGATCCTGCACCTGTCCTGCAGGAAGATCTGTTATCAGGAAGTGTCCCAGTGCTTCGGGGTCCTGTCCAGCCGCATTGAGGTTCAGGACACGAGCGGAGGCACAACTGCACTGAGGCCCAGTGCCAGTACTCAGGTGAGGCAGGGCGAGCAGGGGTGGCTCTCATGGCCAGCAGCTTTCCGTGCAGGCCAGGTTGGACTTCTTTTTGGCTTTGCAGTTGGCTTTGCCACTAGCCTGAAAGAACAGGTGGGCAGAGCTGGTTCCAAATAAAACTTTATTTGTAACACTGGTTGCTGTGCTGACCCTGCAGCGTGAGTGGTCTCTCTCCTGCCGTGTAGAGCATGTGTGATTGGAGGTGGTGCTGCATAACGAGCATGGGGGCAGAGTCCCTGGGGATTGGGTCCCAGGTGACCTGTCTGGCAAGCCTGCTCTTCAGCTGTCTCTGGTAAACGGGTCCATGTCCTGGAGATGAGAATGGATCATTTTCTTCCATGTAGTCTCTGCCCTTTCTCCACACATCTGTGACAGAGGCTCTTCCCTTTGAGGGTGGAGGAGTCCGTCACTCTGTTAGATGCTCCAAGGTCCCCTCCAGACTTCCTGGGTTGACTTGCGGCATCGCTGTTGGAATGACCTCTCCTGACCCTTCGATTTTGGACTTGTGTGTCGGTTTCATACGTGACTGGCTCCTCGTGGGCTCTGGTGTCCACGCTGTAGCGCTCTGGCCTGCAGGCCCCACCGCTCCAGCAGCCGTCGGCGTCAACCTTGCTCGGGCTGGCCGTGCCTCGCCCAGCCAGTGTTCTCATGCCACTCTGCCCTCTGCACCCACAGGCCTTGTCTAGTAGCGTGAGCTCCAGCAAGCTCTTCTCCAGCAGTACCGCCCCGCACGAGACGTCCTTCGGAGAGGAGGTGGAGGTGCACAATCTGCTCATCATCGACCAGCACACCTTTGAAGGTGCAGGCACACTTTCTGTCCTGGTCAGCTGGTCCTCCCTAAACTGGGCTGTTCTTTCCTAGGAGGAGCAGTGGTGGCGGGCGGGCAGATGGGCACAGTGCAGGATTCCACATGCGGTGGGCAGGCGAAGCACCATCAGCTGGTCCCCTCTCCCGCCAGTGCTCCACGCCCACCAGTTCTTGCAGAATGAGTACGCCCTCAGCCTGGTGTCCTGCAAGCTGGGCAAGGACCCCAACACCTACTTCATCGTGGGCACGGCCATGGTGTACCCTGAGGAGGCGGAGCCCAAGCAAGGCCGAATCGTGGTCTTTCAGTACTCGGATGGTGAGTGGACACTGGGTCCCCCAAGGGGAGCGAATTGCTGGGGCCTCACCCTTGTCTGCGGCAGGGAGCTTAGACCAGCAGCCTTGGTCAGCAGAGGGTAAGCAGGGCCTAGTAGGAGCAAGCTTGTTTCTCCCTCGTCTCTTGGGGAGGTGGAGAAGGGGCGGGGTGAGTGGCGGATGAAAGGATCAAGGATCAGAGCAGGGGGCTAGGACCCCCGACTTTGCCTGGCCGCTGTGGCACTAGCCTTGGTGCTGTGTGTGTGTTGAACATTTGGTCCTCCACGAGTCTTTGCTTGTATTGGATCTGAGATGTTTCAACTTGTCACCAGCCCAGAGTACACACAGGCAGGGGTTGGGGTGGATTTTGGTCTCCAGCAGAGTCAGATCTGCGGGTTTGGGTGGGAGGGTGTTCTGGGTGCCACCTGAGTGGTGGCTGCCCAGCACTGTGGGGCTCTGCTGCTTGGTGGAGCATGCTGCTCCCCAGCTCCCCACTACTGGGATTGACCCAAGGGTTTAGCACTGAGCTACAGCTACAGCCATTTTTTATTTTGTATTTTGACATGGGGACTCAAACTTGCCCTCCTGCCTCAGCCTCGTAGAGTGCGGGGAGTACAGGCATGCCCACCATGTCTGGCCAAAGGAGGGGTTTTAAAGGCAGGAAGTAGAAGCAGAGGAACAACCAGAGGACTCTTGATTAGAGAAGGTATAGGTTCATCAGCAAGGCTCAAGAGTACCTTTACCCCAGGAAAGCTGCAGACGGTGGCCGAGAAGGAGGTGAAGGGGGCTGTGTACTCCATGGTGGAGTTCAACGGGAAGCTGCTCGCCAGCATCAACAGCACGGTGAGCCGTGGCGTCCAGAGTCCTGGGGCTGCGTGGGGCGGGTTAAGGGTCATGAGCAGTATTCATGGTGGTGGGAGCCCTGACCCTGCACCGAGTAAGGTGCACTGTGCTCCAAAGGAGTCAGGGGAGCCACCCCACTTTGCTGGCAGTGCCCATGCTGCTGCCTTTTCTGCAGTGGAAGAGCTTTTCCAGCTTCATCGAGGCTTGGCTAGGGAGCATTGCCCACAGCACCACCTTGGTCACGTTTGTTTGCAAACAGCTTGGTTCTCAAACAGAAGCATTTGGCAGAATTTTGTTTTTGTATGTGAACTCTAAATACAACCATAGCTGTCTTTTGTGCATGGACATAGACATGGCCATCAAGTGGCCATCTTTTCTGGAATTGTGAACAAATTAAGTTGGTGAACCAGGCTACCAATGTAGATTTAACATGTACAACTGAAGGTTTTGATTTTTTTTTTTTTCTTTTTGAGACAGAGTCCTGGAATTACAGGCGTGTACCACTATGCCTGGCATTTATTTTTGGTTTTTTGAGACAGAATCTTGCTATGTAGTCCAGCCTGGCCTTGAACTTACACCAATCCTCCTGCCTCAGCCTCCCAAGTGCTGGGATTACAGACGTGCACCATCTCATGTGGCGGATAAAAATCTTAAAAATGAGTTTCATGGTCAGCTGGATTTGGAAAATGTATAGCCTGGCTTTCCCCTCCTTGCTGTGGCTTATTAGGGGTGGGAGAAGATGAATACTCTGGCCTGGCTTCCCGCTCACAGCTCATGAGGGAGCAGTGGCTCTCGATGGCGCATAGCCTTGGTTCCGATCTTGGTTCTGACCTTGGGGAGGGCCCTGCAGTCTGGGCTGCAGTGTGGGCATGGTGCTCACTGGGGCTCCTGGAGGACACGTAGGGAGCAGCACGCCTTGGGCACCCCTCCTAGAAGTGCAGCTTGATCTGCTCTATGCAGGAGTTTGAGGAGCCTGAGGCCATGCAGGCTGTCAGAGATGGGTTGGGGATGTCCCCTCGGCCCCAGGATGTGGCGAGTGTGTCCGCCTGTCCTCACTAGCTGTAGAACATCTACCTTCTCAGGGAGACAGGTGTGTGTCAGTGTGCAAGAATGGTAGTGCGGGAAGGGGCTGGTCTTTGACCAGTTCTTTGGACTCTTCTAGTAATTGGCAGCCTTTCTTTTGGACCTTTCCATTCCACTTTGTGCACTCCTTGGATGAATATTAGAATGTTCCAAGAATGGAGAGTTTTGGTTTTTGTTTTTCTTTTTTTGAGACAGGGACTCACTGTGTAGCCCAGGCTGGCCTCAAACCCATAGTGCTCTCCTCCCTCAGTCTGCTGAGTGCTGGGATTACAGGCGTGCACAGTTCGGAATGTAGAGTTCTGGGAAAGGTTCAGAAAAGGTGGTTTGTTGGGAGGTGATCTGTGTCCCTTCTGATCAGAACACTGGTAGTGGTTCCTGTCTTGTCCTTTGTGTTACACTCGCACCACTGTCTCCTGTGTGTGGGTTCATTTTTTATGTAAACAGGAACTTTGTGTCCTAGTTGGCTGTGCTTGCCATCCGCACATCTCAGCAGCGAATAACACTGAAGTAAAAACATCCCCCGTCCACTAAGACGATGCCCTCCACGCCACCCTCTGCGGAGCAGGGCATGGTTGCGCCCCGGCTGCGGCCCAGACTGAGCCCCGCCTGCCTCCCCAGGTGCGGCTCTATGAGTGGACCACGGAGAAGGAGCTGCGCACCGAGTGCAATCACTACAACAACATCATGGCGCTCTACCTGAAGACCAAGGGCGACTTCATCCTGGTGGGCGACCTCATGCGCTCTGTGCTGCTGCTCGCCTACAAGCCCATGGAGGGGAACTTTGAGGAGGTAGCACACTGGGGTGCAGAGGTCTGGCCTGAGCCCCACTGCCTGCCAGGCTTCGGTGCTGAAAGCTGATCAGGAGGGGGTGGGGGCAGTGTTTTCCACATCCACTAAGCACATTTAGACATCCCCAACCTGACCTGGGCAGAGCCTGCACTGGCTAGACACAGGGACAGTGTCTTGGTGGCTGTTGTGAGACCCAGGGGAAGACCCACAGCCGACCAGTCCCCGCCAGCTGCTGATGCATGTCCTTGTCACACCTCATCTGTTTTAAGATTGCTCGGGACTTTAATCCCAACTGGATGAGTGCGGTAGAAATCTTGGATGATGACAACTTCCTGGGGGCTGAAAATGCCTTCAACCTGTTTGTGTGTCAGAAGGACAGGTGAGTAACCGTGGCAGGCACTGTGCAGGGGACTGAGGGTGTTGGGTGCTGGATTGGGCTCAGGTGGAACTTCGTAAGGGAATCAGAGGCCATAGGACCAATAGGAAACGGGCTCCCTGGGACGCCTAGCACACCATGCCTGCTATGCAGTCTGGGTCAGGGCCCCGCAGGGCAGTACACCTGGGCAGTGACTTCTCAGCGCTGCCTTTCAGTGCTGCCACCACTGATGAGGAGCGGCAGCACCTGCAGGAGGTGGGACTCTTCCACCTGGGAGAGTTTGTCAACGTCTTCTGCCACGGCTCCCTGGTTATGCAGAACCTGGGCGAGACCTCCACCCCGACGCAGGGCTCCGTGCTCTTTGGCACAGTCAATGGCATGATCGGTGAGTGCACGTTTCCCACAGGCCCCCTTCCCCAGACTGCCACTCGGAGGATCGTGGGGGAGCAAGGGGACAGGCTAGGGGTTCAGCAGTAGCCACAGCAAGCTTGCCCGTCTGCAGATGTCAGCTCAGTGTCCCCTTCCCCCTCCAGGGCTGGTGACCTCACTGTCAGAGAGCTGGTACAACCTCCTGCTGGACATGCAGAATCGCCTCAATAAAGTCATCAAAAGTGTGGGCAAGATCGAGCACTCCTTATATCCTTCCAGAGCTGCTCGCCGGCTATGAGCGCTGTGGTGCCACGAGTGAGCTGTGTCTGGGGGCTTCCCTCATTCCTGTCTCTGTCCTTGGCTCTTGTGCATATGGAAGACACCAAGCGTGCACAACAGGAGAACAGCATTCTCCCGCACACTGGCCACCGCCACAGCTGGGTTCCGAGGGGTCTGCAGCTCCACTCCTGGCCCTTGAGGCTTCGTGGCAGGCAGACCACTGCCTGTGAGATGCTCTCACAGGGGCTCCTGGGCACAGCAGTGCCAGGGCCTAGAGAGAGCAGGACAGGAGAGCAAAGAAGGGGGGCCTCCAAAAGCCCCGGGCAGCCAGCACCTGGGGCACACAGGTCCGGGTACTGTTGGGAGTTTGCTCAGTGCGGGAAGTGACAGGAGCACTCCCCAGGTGGGCGCGGGGATGGAGCCTAGCCTTGGGGTGTGCTGAAGGGCCAGGCTTTGGGCAGCCCTTGCTTTAGGAGCCTCAGTTGACTCATCTTGGAAGCGCTGGATGAGACTCAGTACAACAGGTTCACCTAGAGCACTTTTTAAACTGCCCAAGGCAGGCATGGTGGTACACACCTATTATCCCAGCACTCAGTGGCTAAGACAGGAAGATTGCAAGTTTGAGCCCAGTTTAGGCAACATAGTGACTTAGTGAGATCCTGTCTCAAAAAATAAAAAGGTGCTTGGGCTGTAGCTCAATGCGAAGGCTCTGATTTTGATCCCCGGTACCACAAAAACCAGAAATAAAACCTCCCATATGTGTTCAGGCTGTAGGCTGACAGAGTCTGACCTGTAGTTTAAAATGTCATTTTGAGGCTCGCCAAAATTGAGAACCTTTGGATTAGGCAATAAGGTATACATTTCCCCTCTTAATTCCTAAAGTATCCGGAAAGTAATGTGAGTTGCAGTGAAACTGGTTTCCTATCCCAGTCCTGGCAGTCGCTGGAGCCCGTGGTCTCGTAGCCGTGGTCTCCTAGCCGTGGGTGGCCGAGCAGACCGAGAAGCACATGCTCCTTAACTGGCCATCTACCTGGAGGTCCTTCCATACTGAGCGCAAGACGGAGCAGGCCACAGGCTTCATCGATGGCGACCTGATCGAGAGTTTCCTGGACATCAGCCGCCCCAAGATGCAGGAGGTGGTGGCCAACCTGCAGGTGAGCTGCGTTGGGGTGCAGCAGCCTTGCAGTGCCCTTAGGGTCCTCTTGGTGAGAAGGTGGGGCCCAGGGAGGAGCCAGCGTCCAGACTCCTGGACCTTCTGGTGACATCAGTACTGTCTTTGCTCCTCTGCTCTAGCGCTGAGGGCAACTGGACTTGTCTGGTCTATTTGGAGGGCAGATCTGGAGTTTGGGGTATCGCTCTCTGGGGCCAGTTTTGCCCTGGTGGGCCTTGCTCATGGCACCCTGTGGGACTCCTCATGGCCCTCGTGGTTCCCTTGCAGTATGACGACGGCAGTGGGATGAAGCGTGAGGCCACTGCAGATGACTTGATCAAGGTGGTGGAAGAGCTGACCCGGATCCATTAGCCCAGCTGGGCCCCTTCCTGGTCCCCACAGGCTCTGCCCTCCGCCCTCCCCTTCCTCTCTTGGTGTTGTCTGGGCCCCAGCCAGCTAGCTGCCCGAGGCCACAGCACCACAGTGTGGCAGCGGGCTCATGGAACTACGCCCATTCAGGAGGTGGAGGGGCCGACACTCACTGTTTCTCCCTGGATTTTTGCCAGTTGTATGAGTCCCCCATCACCTTGGACCATTGAGCGTCGCTGGTGCTGCTGGCTGCCCTCCTTAGGGAGGACTTTTGCAGCTCTCCAGCTGAAGGGAAGCTCTGTGTGTGTTCGTGTGTCCCAGTGTCGCCCTCATGCTGTGTCCTCTGCTCTTCCGACTAGGGTTGTGGGTGTGGGGAGGCCGTGGGCAGGGGAAGAGGGTGGAGGGTTCTCTGTCTACGGTGGAGAGCTGCCTCTGGTTTTCTCCTCTGGCCTCTGAGAGTTGAGTCAGTCGGGTGGGCGGGGGCTGCCAGGAGGAGCCCAGAGGAGGTGGATGATCCAGCCCACACCTGGCTGGGCAGCTCCCTTCTTTGGGGAGGAAAAAGGCCTGTGACTTGGTTGTTAGTTTCAGGATTTTACCAAATAAAGTAGAATCTAAGAAGTCCCTTGGTTTCTGCAGACCTGGGCAGGACCCCTGCCTGCTTCCAGCAGCTGCCATATCACTTGTCCTTGCTTCAGGAACCACAAAATGACCTCTGCACCTTTCCTTTGTTACCTGATTATTTTTGTGAGAGTCCAAGAGTGATGGCTATCAGGCTTTGAAAACTCGGGGGAGGGGGGATTTAGCTCAGTGGTTAGAGTGCTTACCTTGCAAGCTCGAGGCCCTGAGTTCAATCCCTAGTACTAAAAGAAAGACACAGAAAACTCAGTGGGCACTGTGGTCATCTGACTCCAGTGGGACCACTTGCTTCTGTTTTCTCTGCTGGGCCTGGGGCTGCCTGTCCTGTTCTGTCCTGTTCTTGCACCCTGACCGCGGGAGCAGCCCTTCGTGTCCCCCACTCTCTGGTTGCCACATTCCTGTTGAGTTCACATTGTGCTTCCTCTGGTCTGACGGAGTGAACCTGCACTGACTGGTTTGAGAACACAGCAAAGCGTAGGGCACTGTGGAGGTTTGGCCTTCAGTCCAGCAAGCAGTGCCTGTCACCTCCCCTTTCAGCTTAGTGGGTCAGAGTGGCCCACGCGTCCGCAGTGGTCCCCAGGGAAGAGGCTGCTCCGTCTCAGTAGCGGGGTCCGATTTACCCTAGACATTGCAGCCACTTGTACTGTGTCAGGAAACCAGTTTTAATTCAGTTTTACAAAGCAGAGTGGTTATTAAACATTTTTTTAAAAATTAAAAATGCGGAGTGGTGAGGAAGCACCCATTTTGCGGTCTTCCTAAGTCCCCTTGGCAGAGGCATTTCCTGTTTTCCCCCTTCTTCCCTGCCCGAGGGAGGGGCTGAGGTTTTAGAGAGAAGCAGACCAGCATGAACTGAAAGCTATGGGCAGAGTATGGGAAAGGCCTGCCTCATGCCAAGGACCAGCTCTGAGGCTGGCAAGCCACGGCCAGATTGTGAGTTTCAAGACTTGAGTTCCAGATGGCAGATTGACTCTTAAAACTCCAAGGTTTAAAGAGTGGCAGGCTGATGTGTGCCCCAAGCCCTGCTCCTGAGTTCCTCCTCGGTGCTTGAGTCTCCCCTGGAGTTTGGAGCTGCGGCTGGTTTTTTCTGCAATTTCAGGTATATTAACCCAGGACTGAAGCCAGCTACCCTTTGGAAACAGGTCTGTGGTGGCCATCGGGCTGCTCTGCTGTGTGCTGCAGGAGGAGCCTTCGGGGGCGGCCACAGCCGGCAGTTTGGATCCTCCAGCCTTAGGCAGGGTCCCTTCGGTGACGACGAAGCCCTGGCCACAGAAGGGGAAGAGACACAGGAGTTTCGGGGAAGGATGTGCCCGTGCCAGTGAGAGAGACAGGAAAGACAATGGGGCTGAGGGACCAAGTCCAGAGGTCACAGGAGAGGACAGCAGAGCTTCCCCACAGGGCTCCTCAGCACCCGAGCTCCTGCCTGGGGAAGGAGGGCGTTCTTTAGGCTGCTCACAGAGGGCAGGAGTTAGGACAGAGCTACGTATGTGCAAGCCTGTGGGCGGGAGGAGGGGTGCCCGGTGGCAGTGGGGGAAATCGCAATCTTGGGGCATAGGAGGCCAAGCTGCCCTACGAGTCTGGTCGAATCACCATGCGGCAGCCATGCGGGCCTACGTGAACATCAGCGCAGCGCAGGGGCTCAGGCAGAGAGCTCGATTTGCAGCGTGTGCTTTGACCAGTCCTTCTACAGGAAACACAATGCGGTACTTGCGGTGTGACTTACTGAAGGCTCAGTGCCATGGGCCTCAGGCACCGTGGGTTCCACAACAACCAAGTCCTGGGGCCACATTAGTAATTGTGGTGTTGTAGGAAAGAGGCCAGGGTCCAGGTCCCAGCGGCCACCGGTGTTGAGGACCTCAGTGGACTGCTGAACAAGAGAACTGGGCCTGTTTGGCAGGAAGCAGACACTTTTGAGACAAATGTTAAATGTTATTCAGAGCCGCAGCGTGCTGCTGTTCGACAGAGTGCCTTATCTGGGGCGGGGAAGAGTGGTGTATCATGCAAAAGCTTGACCAATGGGGTCTGGGTGACCAGGGCAGATTCCTCCTTTCCATTTCTCCCAGCCAGGTGACTGAGCTCCATCTGCCCTTGTCCTTCCTCCCTGCCCACCTCCCCCTCAGCCTGCACCAGTGAGCGGTCCTGGGGAGCCTCCTAGTTCTGATCCTGCGGCTCCACCCCACACCCTGGCCAGACACCTGGATCTGACCTGCTGGTGCCCAGCGATCCGTGCACCCAGGGGTGGGGTGATCCCAGTCCAATCTTGTGGCATCGCTACCTTCTCCCAGCCACGGCAGGCCGAGGCACTGGTCCCATCCCTGTCCCCAAGGCTTCTCCTCACCCAGACTGTGGCAGCTGCTCTCCACCCTCTGCAGGAAGCCACTCCAATCCAGCCGGGGTGCATACGCAAAACCCCGCCCCGGGGTCCCCGATCTTTGCCCCCTCCCGCCCGCCTACCTGGCCAGCGCCTCGGCGGGCAGCGCGGCCTTTGTGTCCAGTGTGGAACCCGGCTGCTGCTGTGTGGGAGGAGAGTGCAGGAGAAGGGACAGGCTCTGCACTGGACCTTGGCCATGCGGGCTGAGCTGCTGCTTGGGGCTGCCTGTGCCGTACTCCTGCTCCTGCCGCCTGGGGTGCCTGGCCGAGGCCCCGCCGGGAAGACTCCACCCGGGCCCTTCGCTGCTGAGAGGTAGGGGCCACCAGGCTGGAAGGACATGAGACCTAGAGGCCAGGGGACACTTAGACCCAGTGAGCTGGGGGAACAGGAGACTTGGCGGGTTGGGGGCTGCCATGTGGCCCAAGTCTGCTCTCCTCAGGATCCTGGGCCACCACTAAGTCCTTAGGTCGCTACAAGGTAGAGTGTGCACAATGCTTGTGGTGCCCTGGTGAGAACTCAGGGATCTTGGCGGAGGCCTGGCACGTGGCCACAACCCGGGAGCCCTCCGCAGCTCCTGCCACCCAGCCCAGCCTGCACAGGCTTCCTGGGTGCCTGCCACCTGCCACTTCACTGGGTCGTCTGTCCCTATAGCCTAGTTTGAGAAGCAGGCACACTGGCCCCTCCCCAGGCTGATGCCCAAGGGAGTGGGTGAGGGACAGTGCTGCTAGCTGTCCCTCTCCCTGATGGCTTCAGTGAGGGAAAGGATCCTTAGGCCGTGGACACTTTTCTGGACTCATGGTCCCCTGTCCAGAAACATCACATTTGACACATTATTCTCAGCTAGGTCCATCCCCTGTCCCCAGTGCCAGGCGCACATGGTAGGTGCTCTGGAAGGTGCCCGTTGTCTGAGTGGCAGCTGCCTTGGCCTCCGGACACAGTCGAGCTTATGGCTGGACAGCTCCTGCCCGCTGCTGTGTGATGCTGGGCTCCCCATGTCCCGTCACCATCTCGTATCCCCCTGCCACCCTGGTCACCTGTTCCCCTCTTCAGGGAGGGCACCCAAGAGCTTCCAGTGCTGTCTGTCTTTGCAGGCGCCGCCTGGGCCCCCATGTCTGCCTCTCGGGCTTCAGCAGCGGCTGCTGCCCTGGCTGGGCACCCTCCGTGGGCAGTGGGCACTGCACCCTGCGTAAGTGCCCATCCACATGCCCACCCCACCCGCACAGGGCAGCCGGTCCCAGCCCGGCCCCTCACTGAGTCTCTCCCTCAGCTCTCTGCTCCTTCGGCTGTGGGAGCGGCATCTGCGTGGCACCCAATGTCTGCTCCTGCAAGGGCGGGGAGCAAGGGGCCACCTGCCCAGGTAACAGGGAAGCAGGGCTGATGGGGATGCCAGCCAGGCAGTAGGCATCTTTTAGACCCACTGTGTAGAGGGGAAGCTGAGGCATTGTCTCACCCCAGGTCGCAGGACGAGGGAGGGCAGAACTGGGTCTGCCCCAGAACTGCCCCCCAGAGGACCTGGGGACAGTCAGGGTGGGGCTGGGACTGCCTACCACGGGCTCGCTTGTGCCACGCCTGCTTAGACACCCACGGACCCTGCGGGGAGTATGGCTGTGATCTGACCTGCAACCACGGCGGGTGCCAGGAGGTGGCCCGCGTGTGCCCCGTAGGCTTCTCCATGACAGAGACCAGCGTGGGCGTGCGGTGCACAGGTGAGAATCGCCTCTGCCCGCGTGGCCTTGGGAGGGCCGAGGGGGCCAGCCCGGCAGGACAAACCGGCGTCCCAGTCACCGCCAGGCATGCAAACAGAGGGCGTGTCGCCTGCAGTATTTCACAAGTGTTTGTTGAGGGCTGGGGAAGGGGCATCGGTCACCACCATGGTGGAGCTTCTGCGTATGGGGAGGGGACAAGGACCAGGATGGCCCAGTGTGAGGAGTCTGTCTCTGGGGAAGCGAGGGGTGCGGACCCAGGCAGTGACCCGGGAGACTCCTTGGGAAAGTAAGATGTAACACGTGAGGAAAACGAAATTCAGCGATTGCTTTATGTCTGTCTTTTTGAGACAGGATTTTGCTATGTAGCCCAGGCTGGCCTTGAACTTGTGGCAGTCCTCCTGCCTCAGCTTCCTAAGTGCTGAGATTATAGGCATGCACTATCACACCCAGCTCGATAATTATTTTGTAAAAGTATTATTTGTTTAGGATTGTATTTTATTTTATTTGTTGCAGTACTGCGAGTTGAGCCCATGTCCTTGCACTGAGCTGCATTCCCAGCTCTTTTTTATTTTTTGTTTTCAAGACAAAGAATAAGTAAATTCTCTAGGCTGGGCTCAAATGTGTGATCCTCCTGCCTCAGCCTCCCACAGTGCTGGAATTACAGGAAGGTACCACCATGCCTGGCTGTTTGTGATTTTTAAAAAGTTCCTGTAGGCAAAGTACATTTGTTACAGCCACAGTGACCAATTTCTTGAAGTGTTTTCAGAGCAGTGAAACCTTTCTTGGAGTTTCTTTCTTTCTTTTCTACCACCAAGCTACATTCAGGCCCTTTTTTATTTTTCATTTTGGGACAGGGTCTTGGAAAATTGCTGAGATTGGCCTACCAACTTGAAACACTTCTGCCTCAGCTTCCCAAGGAACTGGGCTTACAGGTGTACACCATTGTGCTTGGCCTTTGTGGAGTTCTAACTCTATAAAAACAATGTTTCTCCTCTGAATAGAAAAGCAAATGATAATTCATTTAAAAACTTCTGGGGATTTAGCTCTGTGGTTAGAGCACTTGCCTCCTAAGCACAAGGCCCTGAGTTCGATCCCCAGCACTGAAAAAAAGAACAACTTTTGGAAAGTAAGAGTAGACAAATGAAAATAAACATCCTACCTGGAGATAATGCTAGTAATCCCTGCCCTCTTCCCTGAGTGTGTAGGTGTGTGTGTTTACACACGTGTGTATGTAAGGCATCCATATATGTGTGTGGTGGTGCACACTTGTAGTCCCAGCACTCAGGAGGCTGAGGCAGGAGGATTGAAGTCCCAGCCCAGCCTGGGCAATTTAGAAGGCTTTCCTGGTGCCTATTCTTTCTTCCCAGAGTGCAAGTGCAGGTCCCAGCCATGCTCAGAGCTGGCTGTGCAAGGGTTTTCTCTTCCCAGACATTGATGAGTGTCTCAGCTCCTCCTGCGAGGGCCACTGTGTGAACACTGAAGGCGGGTTTGTATGTGAGTGCGGGCCAGGCATGCAGCTTGCCGCTGACCGCCACAGCTGCCAAGGTGAGCGAGGGGAGCAGCCTTGGGGGTGCCACAGGGGACCCATGCTCTGCCACAGTCCCCTAAGGAGGCGCTGGACCACCCCACGTTACATATGGGGAAACTGAGGCTTACCAGGGCACTAAGGGGTGGAGTCGGGGTTTGAAAGGCACCAGGGCAGAGGAGACACAGGTCAAGAGTGAGGCCTCCAGGGGAATGGGAAAAAAAGAAGCAACAAGATATATTATGTACAGGTACAAATCCCGTACGATGAATGCTATCACTATGTACGTCTGAAATGTACCATTAAAAAATAAAATAAAATAAAATGTACCATTAAAATAAAAGGAAAAAAGAGTGAGACCCCCACGTGCATGGTGAGCTCAGGTAAGCAGCGAGGGCCGGCAGGAGGAGCAGCCCAGATGGTGCCTAGAGGCCTGGTGAGACCACCGCTTCGGTGTGCGTTGGAGCCATGAGGGTTCCGTGCAAGCAGCAGCTGTCAGGGCTATGAGGAAGGGGGCCAGGCCAGAGTAGGTGGCCAGGAGCCTTTAGGGGTGACAGACTGGACGAGGGTGCTAAGCTGATCCCAGCGTCCCCAGTGGGGTGGGGATGGAGACGCCAGCCCTGTCCTGTCCCTGGCAGACACGGACGAGTGCCTGAGGACGCCCTGCCAGCAGAGATGCAGGAACAGCGTTGGCAGCTACCGGTGCTCCTGTCTCACTGGCTTCCACCTCCATGGCAACCGGCACTCCTGCGTTGGTGAGCCCAGCCGGGGCCACAGGCCACTTCCACCCCGTTTGTCTCTTGTGCTCCTCTCCTGGGTGTGCTGCAGGGAGCTCCCGAGTCGATGAAGCCCGCTGTGCCCTGTCTCCTCTGGCTTAGACGGACACCCTGCTCCTCAGCCCGCTGGCAGATGTGTCCAGAGTAGGCCTGGCACACTGGGTGCCCACTCAGCTCCTGGGGGAAGGCGGGTCCCGTGTCCTAATGTTCCAGCAGCGTTAAGTGTCTATTCTGAAGCCCCCCAGGGTAGGCAGCGCGTTCTGAGGAAGGAGAACACAGAGGAAGCAAGCCCAGCACTGGGCCAAGGGCTAGAGCCGGCCGGGGCACCGTCGCTGCCCCAGCCATCCGAGGGCATCCTGCACCCGGAGGGTGGGGCTGTAAGAGTTGCCTGGGCTTGGGGTGGAGGCAAGGGGCTCCCTAGCAGGGCAAGGCAGCCAGGCTCTCCCGCAGATGTGAACGAGTGTCGGAGGCCACAGGAGAGGCGAGTCTGTCACCATTCCTGCCATAACACGGTCGGCAGCTTCTTGTGCACCTGCCGCCCTGGCTTCAGGCTGCGAGCCGACCGCACGTCCTGCGAAGGTGAGCGCAGGCCGAGCCCCGCCCCCGGAGCCCGGGGCCCTCCCCCTAGCACTAGCCCCCGCCCTGGGCCCCAAGGCTGGCCCCTGCCCTCCCAGCTCAGGCCCCGCCCCCTGGCTGCAGACACCACTACCTCACCACCCCCACGGGCCCCGCCCTCCATGCCAAGCCCTCTTCCTACCCTTTTTTTCAGTTTATTTTGTGTTTATTTCTGACTCCCCACTTTTTCTGGCTTCCCGCTTCCACTGTTTTATCCATTGCTTTTCCCTTTTGTCTTCTCTGTTTGCCCAGTTTTCTGTTTTCCCCCAATGGTGAAAGGAAAGAGAAAAAGAAAAGACACAGAGAGGTGGCTTGGGTGTGTGGGCCACGCCCCATGGCCAGTGTGGCATTGGTGGCCATGCCACCAGCTAGCAGTGCCTGGATGCACATGTGTCCTGGAGCCTGCACTGCATCTGCCAGTGTGCACAGATTGCACAGATCTTTCTACCAGCTCAAGAGGTGGCACCTAGACCCTGGCCAGCTGTCAGCCAAACTGTCCCGAGGGCCAGGCTGCCTGTCCCTCTCCTCACTGCCCACCAGCTCCTCCGCCTCCCCCACCTCCCCATGCTCTCCCTCTTCCCTGCTGTCAACTTCCTGGCCTGCAGGCTGGGTCTGCAGCCCTTGGCAGAGGTGCCCACCCATGGGCGGTGGCTCTGTCCTGGGCCCAGGTGTCACATGTGCTGGGCCACCCTCCATCCTAGCCCCAGCCCCCAGAGATGCCAGAAGTGGGTGGAGGCTGGGGACACTGTGTTGCCAAGACACAGGAGTTGGGAGGGATCCCTGCTGGGTTGGGGTTGGGGTTAGGGTTAGAGTTAGTTAGGATTAGTTAGGATTAGGGTTAGTTAGGGTTAGGGTTAGGGTTAGAGGGTTAGGGTTAGGGTTAGTTAGGGTTAAGTTTAGGGTTAGTTAGGATTAGGGTTAGTTAGGGTTAGGGTTAGAGGGTTGGGGCTAAGGTTAGGGTTAGTTAGAATTAGGGTTAATTGGGGTTAGGGTTAGAGGGTTAGGGTTAGGGTTAGGGTTAGTTAGGGTTAGAGTTAGACCTAGCCCAAGAAAGCAGAGCAGGTGAGTCCTAGCAGCCACCCCTGTGCTGTCTCGTGTCAGTCACTCTTCCCACGTGACTGCCAGCTGATAGGCAATCCCAGCAGCTCAGCCCTAATCCATTGGGTCAGTGCCTCTTCGCGGGCAAGTCCGGAACCAGACCCAGCCTCTTGCCCCTGCTTCGTCTCTCAGAAGACCCTGTGCTTCCCTTGCAGCTGTCCCCAAGGCGGTGCTGGCGCCCTCTGCCATCCTGCAGCCTCATCCCCCAGTGATGGCGCTTCTTCTTCCCGAGGCTGCCCAGCAGGGCCTGTCTCCAGGACACAGCCCCCCTCCAGGGGCTCCTGGCCCCCTCGCTGGGGACAGGACCACGCACCCTCTGGGTCCTGAGTGGCTGCCATCCACTCCAGCGACCACCTCAGTGCATGGCGCCTCCCTGCTGGCGACCCTCGGTCCCCCCTCCCTCCTCCAGGGGGTGGCAGTGGGCACCCCTTCCTCTCCCTGGGGCCCAGAGGACCAGAGCCTGGCACCAGAACCTTCTCCCTGCTGGTACCTGGGAGCCACGTACATATCAGGGAGCCGCTGGGCTGAGCCCGGGTGCACGCAGTGCTTGTGTGAGGTGGGTGTGCGGGTCCAGCTGGCTGCTGTGGTGTCTGTGAGCTGGAGAGGGCTGAAGTGCCTGCTTTTGCTTCCAGGACGGGGAGGTGACCTGTGGGAATGTGAGGTGTGAGACCGCGTGCTCCCACCCAGCACCCCCGCAGGATGGGGGGTGCTGCCCCTCCTGCACAGGTGAGAGCTGGGCAGGGTGTGCGTGTATGTGTGTTTGTACATGTGTGTGCACACATGTGCGTGCCACGCGCGGGTGATGACCACTCCTCTGTGCTGCTGAGCCCTCAAGGGCCTCCTCTGAGCTCCATCCAGTCATTCCACGAGTCTCCCCAAATCCACGCTACGCGCCCTTCCTCTCTCAACGCTCTGCTGTTGGACACCGTTGCTAGTTATTAGAAGGGACCTCAGCTCCTCCCTGGCCCTCCTGCCAGGCCACTCACCCCTCTGTGCAAGTGACCGCTGAGACCCGTGCAACACGTGGGAGGCCCCAGGGCTCCCGGGGAGATAGCAACAGTTACAGTATTCCCTAAGGGACTGCAGGTGCTGGTGGAGCACTTGCTAGCACGTGTGCGCCCTAGTTCCATCCCCGCACTGGGAAAAACCCAAAAATATCTTGCCAAGGTTTAAACTGAAAACGCTTGATTTTCTCAATGAGGATTGTGCCTTTTTACTGTGTCCCTGCTGTGTACTCAGCCCTAGATGGAAAGTCCCGAGTGCTTGACACCGAGGTCAGGAGTCCTTCCGAAGCTGCTGGCTACATGGTGGCATTTCCATTTTATGATGAAAATAGCAGAGTTGTGGAGTGGCTCAGTGACCTGACTGGGGCCACGAAGGGAAATTGAGGCGGTCTTGAGCACAGGGTGTCCTTCTGTCTTTCTTGCCTGGTGGGAGAGAGATGCTGCGCTCTCGAGTCAGTTGTGGCCGTGGGGACATGGGTGGCCCTGACTCTTGCAGGGATCTGTCTGCCACCCCTGGGGTCCTGGGACCACAAAGCTTGGGCAGTCTGCATCTGTCTCTCTGGGTGCCCGGGGCAGAGTGGGAAGGTTCCGGGCACACGTGCCGGGGAGGAGGACCCCTCTCATATCCTCTCTGAGTGGCAACACCCCCCACTGTCCTTCACAGCCTGCTTCCACAGGGGAGCCGTCCGTGAGGAAGGGGACGTGTTTTCACCTCCCGGCGAGAACTGCACGGTCTGCGTGTGTCTGGTAGGCACCATTGGGTCTCCAGGCCTCCTGGCATTTCCCTATCCTTTGGTGCTCTCCAGACTCTTGGAGCAAGGAGAGGAGCCCAGGTGTTGGCAGAGAGCTGGTCCAAAGCAGGGAGCCGTCTTTGGGTCAGAACCTGTAGAACCGAAGGAGGGGAAGCGAAGCCCACAGCTGGGCGGGGAAGCACCTGGGGTGTGCAGGCTGTGTCTGCGCGGGGAAGGGCTCACAGTCCTCCAGAACCTCCCGGGCTGTGCTTTCCAGGCTGGAGCGTTGTCCCTGACAAGTGTAGCTGCATTTGGGATGGAGAAGGCTCATTACCACCCTCATCTTGTCGAGAGGTTTTTAATTTTTAATTTTTATTTTTTGCCGTTCTGGGTATTGAACCCAGGACTTCTTCACTAAACTAAACCCCCAGATCATTTTTACTTTTTATTTTGAGACAAGGTCTTGCTAAATGGCTAAGTTACCCAGGCTGCGTTTGAAAGGCATCCTCCTGCCTCAGCCTTCCCCAGTGACGGGGTTTGCAGGGGTGTGCTGCCTTGCCTGGCTCAGCCTTCCAGGTGCTTGGAGCGCAGGCATGTACTACCATCTCTGGCTTAACTTCACATTTTTAGAACTTGTTTTTAAACCTACTGCTTTGATAGCCTGTAAAAGCCCCTCAGTTCTGGTTCAGACAAACCCCCCAATGCCCTTCTCACCTTCTAGTCAGGGTGTCCAAGCGTGAGGGGTGGACGGACCCTGCTCTCTGGGCCACCCTGGGCCCTTAGGTCATGGAAGGGCATCTTCCAATCACGCCTTCATAAACCCTAGAGACAGCGGCCATGGCGTGGTGGCCCTTAGAGGTATCCAACCACTTCCTTTGGGCACTTCCAGGTTTGGAAGGAGTGTTGTGACAAGGGATGAGCTGGTTTGTGCTGGAGACAGTGCAACGGGGCTGTCCCATCCCTGTCTCCATCCCTACCCCACTGCCCTCTGTGCAGGCTGGGAATGTGTCCTGCATCTCCCCCGAGTGTCCTCCTGGCCCTTGTGAGGCGGCCCCGCAGTCGGACTGCTGTGCCTGTGTCCCAGGTGAGTGGCCCTGGGGACCTGTGCTTTTTCCTGCGTGGGTGTGGGGAGGCTGGAGTGGGGCTGGCTTGGGCCGCAGGAACTCGGTCAGACTGTTCCCATCAGCACCTGCTGAGTGCACAACTCACGCAGGGTGCTTGCGGCTCGGCCTTCACCCGGCCAGGATGAGCCTGTGAAGTAGGTGGAGGGGCAGAGCCAGGCTCGGCCCTGGGTGGCAGGAGTCTCTGCACCCATTGACGACCCGGTCCTGAGGTGACCGCACCACTGTCGTGGATGTCCCTGCCGCCCTGTGTCCTGCTGGGCGGGGTACCTTGAGTCCTGTGTCACCACTGTTTCAGTCCCTCGTATGGATGGGGAAACTGAGGCTCAGAGAGGTCGCGTCATTGCCCAGGGATGCCCAACCAGTTAGCAGTGGGACAGATTTCAGAGCTGGTATTCTTTCAAAATATTTTTTTTAACTTGTAAATGTTATATTGTTATTATTATTGTTGTTGTTTTGTGCTACCAGAGTTTGAAGTTAGGACTTTGGATTCAGCTGCATCCTCAGCCCTTTTTATTTTTTATCTTGAGACAGGGTCTGGCTAAGTCACTAAATTGCTTAGGCTGGGCTCAAACTTGCAATCCTCCTGCCTCAGCCTCCTAGAGTGCTGGTATCAAGATCTGTGCCACCATGCCTCGCCTGTTACACTATGTTAATTAAGTTTTTTTGGATGGTCAGTAGAGTCCCTACTAGGTAGAAGGTGTTATCAAGCCCATTTTTGTACAGATAGGGAAACAGAGGCCTAGAAAGCTTTAAGTGTTCTGCCCAGTCAGGACTGGACCCTGGGCTGCCCGGCTGAAGTAGGTGGAGCTGAGCTTTGGGCTGCGTGTCCCTTGTCCCCGCAGTGAGATGCTACTTCCATGGCCACTGGTACGTGGATGGGGCCGTGTTCGGCGGGGCCAGTGACGACTGTACCACCTGCATCTGCCGGGTAGGGCGGCCGAGGCCGGCCTGCTGCGTCTGGGGTGATGGGGGAAAGGGAGGCCCCAAGGGCTCCCCAGTCTGGCCCACGCACAGCTGTGGCAGTGCCCACGCCGAGGGCCGGAACTTAGCTCCCGGCCACCCAGCACAGTGTCTGGACGCCGCAGCTAGGCGAGGTGGCCGGCCGTTCGTCAGCTGTGGCCTCGTGGACACCTGGGCCAACAGGGATGTGGCCTGGCAGGGCGTGGGACCCTGAGCAGGAGAGAAGCGATGCATCTGAGGCAGGCGGGGTCTTTGCGGCCTTGATACTCAGCCAGCCACCAGCCAAGAGGCCAGATGACGACAGCCACGCTAGAGGCAGGGGCTGGGGTCTCACGCCTGCATCTGTCTGTACCCTTCACGGGGATCTCAGGCCAAGAGTCGCCCAGCGTCACTGCCAGGCTTGTAGGGGCACAGAGGGCTGTGGCTCTGGCGCCAGGATGATCCCTCGCAGAGTGGAGAACACAGGAGGTGATGGTGCAGGGCCAGCATGGGGAGCAGGAAGGAAGTGGGTTCAGGGTCGGGGCCAGGGATGGTGGAGGCCAGGCCAGGGTCCTCCTGGAAGGGCTCGCCCTCCCCTGTGTCTGTCCCGGAGGCAGCCTGAGGGCGAGGGAGGGTGGCGGCCCTCACCGCCCATGCCCTGGCTGTCTTCCAGCATGGGGAGGTGACCTGCTCCTTCACGCCGTGCCCCGAGCTGGACTGTCCCCAGGAGGAGTGGCAGCTGGGGCCCGGCCAGTGCTGCTTCACCTGTCGTGAACCCACGCCTCGCTCAGGTGAGGCCACAGCCCAGGACCAAGGGCAGGAGAGCGCTAGGCTCCACTGCCGAGACCGTTAGTGACACTGTCTGTGTCTGTGCATGTGACACTGTCTGTGTCTGGAGCACAAGAGTCCTCTCTCGGCCTCCACCCACTCTCTTCACTCCTGCCCCTCCAGGCTGCTCCCTGGACGACAACGGGGCCGAGTTTCCGGTGGGACAGATCTGGTCACCCGGCGACCCCTGTGAGTTGTGCATCTGCCAGGTGAATGACAGCCTGCTCTCCTTCAGCCACTTCCCTCAGCCTGCCCCGCGGTCCCCTTCCCTGAGGCCACAGAGCAGCATGGGGCCCGGGCCCGTGCTGGGTGCCAGGTGCGAGCTGCGGCCCGGGGGTCCTACTGGGCTTCCTAGGTAGGGCAGGGCGGGGGCGGGGGGGGGATCTGGGCGAGGCAAAGGTGTGTCCGCCCAAGTCAGGTCAGTAGCGATGCGAGCCTGGCTGCTTACCCAGCTGTGCACTGTTCTGGCTTGCTAATAGCTGTGCACTGGCTTCCTTTCTGCTCCAGAGAACATTGCATCCCTGAGTGCTTCTCTGTCAAGGTGAGGTGCTGGTTCAACCATGAGCCAGGCATCCCTCCCCTTGGAGCCCATTAGGCCTCCAGGACCTCAGGCTCTGACCAGAGTCTGCCTGTCAAACACCCCGAGATTCTGGGCACACAAATGTAGGAGAAGCTCGACCTGCACATTATTTTTTGTGCTGCTGGCCTCAAACCCAGGGCCTTGTGCATGCTGCGCAAGTACCTTAACACTGAGCTACACCCCAGTCATTTTCAGAAGTTTTATTTTGAGATAGGGTCTAGCTGATTTGCCCAGGCTGGTCTTGAACCTGCAATCTCCCTGCCTCCGGCCCTAACAAGCTTGAGCGTGCTTTGTGGGAGTTAGACTGAGGGGACAGTCACCACCCGGCTGTTTCTCTCTTTTGTCAGTGATTTCGGTACTCATTTTACAAGTGACCGGAAGAAAAGGGTTGTGAACATTCAAATTCTTTAAAAGAGAAAGGAGAAAAAGAAACAAGGAAAGAAGGAGAGAGAGAGAGAGGAGGGAGGAGAGGGAATCTCGTAGGGCAGTTTGGTCTTCTGAAGTAGATATTTCCAGTGGGATATTTTTCTATAAAGATAGGATCTGATTGTCCCCTATATGTTTGGGGTGGACCAGGGTCTAGAGAATGCTGAGGAATGTGACTGGTGTGACAGGGTGGCCTTTGGCTGCTGTTGCTGCAGAGGGGCAGGAAGCGAGGTGACCAAAATCTCAGCCCCAACATCCCCTGCTGGGCTGTGTGGACCCCTTTGGGAAGGGTCGTGTCACCTTTCCAAGCAACCGGTCCTCTGTAGTATGGGGTCCCGCCAACCTGGCTGCATCGTGCCACCTCGAGGGCAAACCGTGTGCGTTGCCCTCCTTCGAGGTCAGGAGGTGGGACCTGGGGTCCAGGGGCTCTGGGTGAAGTCCCTCCTTCCTCCAGGCAGATGGCTCGGTGAGCTGCAGGAGGACAGACTGCGTGGACTCCTGTCCCCACCCCATCCGGATCCCTGGGCAGTGCTGCCCCGACTGCTCGGCAGGTAACCTGCCCCTCCCACCTCACCCTAGCAGTGATTCTCAGGAGTTCCTGCGTCTAGACCTCCCTGCCCAGCTCCTCTGCATTTCCAAGCCTCACCTCCTGCCAGACACCCAAGACCTGGGTCACTCTACTACACAGGGGAGGAAACCAGGACCAGGGAAGTAAAGCCGTTTGCCCAGGGGAGCCCTACCTGGGCTTTCCTGTGTGGCAGAGTGGGGGTGGAGGGCAGGAACTGTAACTACAGAGCAATTAGGGCCTCACACAGGCTTGGCAAGTGCCCGGATCTTTCTAAGTCCCTGAGGCTAGGCTCAAACTTTCTATCTTCCTGCCTTAGCCTCCTGAGTAGCTGGGATGACAGGTGTGTGCCACCACCCTGGGCCGAGGCTGTGATTCTTAATAGTCATTTTTATCTTTTCCACTATCTCAGCATAAACAGATGGTGGTAGAAAATTGAGAAAATACAGAGAGCAAAATAAGTAAATAAAAAAGGCCCGCCACCACAGTT
Source organism: Hystrix cristata (assembly GCA_004026905.1). Lineage (NCBI taxonomy): Eukaryota > Metazoa > Chordata > Mammalia > Rodentia > Hystricidae > Hystrix > Hystrix cristata. Next base: position 28,740 of record PVJO010001804.1, on the reverse strand, counting down.
AATTTTGTGGCTGTCTTTCTGGTCTCTTTGTGACATATGCGACATTTACTAGATGCTCTTTAGATGAATTTTGCTCCTCCATCCCCCACTTTTCTGCTTGCCAAAGTGGGATGCCTGTCATCACGGTGGCATCTGGGGTCAAGGTGGCATCATTAGCTTGAGCCTGGGTGGGTCAGCAGCCAGAGGGGTGGTGTAGGGGTGCTCTGCACAGGTAGGGTCTGGGATGTGGCTGAGCAGGTGGGCGGAGACCTCATGTGTCCTGGTCCCACCACACCTTGAGACCCCAGTGGGTAGAGATGCTGTGGTCTCCGGCTGAATCTAGCACAGGAGCAGCCAGCCCAGAGCCAGGCCTGTGTGTCCCTGCCCACCCCAGGGACTGCCCAGGGGCACAACCTGGCATTTGCTATCCATATAACCTTTGACGTCCCCCCCTCCCTGGTGTGCCTGGTCCACAGGCTGTACCTACACAGGCCGGGTCTTCTACAACAACGAGACCTTCCCATCGGCACACGACCCATGCCTCAGCTGCATCTGCCTGGTATGCACTCTACCTCCGGAAGCTGAGCAGCTCCAAGGCTGAGCCCAGCCCCCTGCCCCACCCTGGTGGTCCTTGTGACGGTCCACACCGCCCGGGCCAGTGGGGACAGGCCAAGGAGTGGCACTGGGTGGTATGCAGTGTGGTCCAGGGGCTCCTGCTGGGGTGCCACCTCCTTTCCCGAGTCCTGGAGCTGCAGGAACCAGTGCATCCCTGGACATTCTCTGGTGGGGGGACTGGCACCCTGTTCTTCAGACAGGGCCCCAGGGCAGAGGGGCAGCGTTGCCTGCCATGCCCCCACAGCTGGTCAGTGCCAAGGCTGGACCACAAGTTGACCCAGAGCCCCTGAGTGTGGGTGGCTGGGTGCAGCAGGTCTGGGGTGGAGCAGAAAGTCCTCATCTCTGCCTAAGCTCGCTGTGGGTGGGCAGGAAGGGGACAAAGTCTGTGAAAGATTTCGAAAGGCAGGGCCACACCCGGGGGCCTGAAGGACCTCACTCACAGGCGCTCCAGGATGTGTACTGGGTCCTGCGGCCCGGGGGTCTATTTGTTCCTTGGTTACGCAGTGCCAGGCGGACCCCAGGGCCACCGCTCCCCGTCCCAGGTGCTCCCTTGTCCCCCGCAGTCCCTGAGTGTTTGGTCAGCAGGTCCCTGTTGACAGAGGAGCTCATGGACACTGCCAGCTTTTGCACCTCCGAGGCCCATGTCCAAGCAGGACGACACGGAGGAAAGGCTACTCCTGCCCAGAAGTCTCCCTGATGCAGCTGCCCGGGCAGGTCCTCGTACTCCCCGAGCGCCTGTGCCAGCATCTCTGTGTCCCGCAGCTGGGCTCAGTGGCCTGCTCACCCGTGGACTGTCCCATCACCTGCACCTACCCCTTCCACCCTGATGGCGAGTGCTGCCCTGTGTGCCGTGGTGAGTGGGACCGGCCACCTGTCCCGGGTGCCCGTGGGGCCGGGCCCTCACTCCGTCTCCTGTGCCCCCAGACTGCAACTACGAGGGCAGGAAGGTGGCCAATGGCCAGGTGTTCACGCTGGACGACGAGCCCTGCATGCGCTGCACGTGCCAGGTGCGCCGCACACGCCACCTCTGCCACCGCGTCCTCTGCATGCCGCACCTCTCCTCTGCCCTCAGCCTCCTCATGAGCACCCCTCTGCTTCCTCAGCTAGGAGAGGTGAGCTGCGAGAGGGTGCCCTGCCCGCTGGCCTGCACAGACCGCAGTCTGCCCGTCCCCACCAGGGACTGCTGTGCCTCCTGTCCAGGTAAGCGGCCTGCGGCCCGGGCTGTCACCCTGCCGCCTCCCACCTGGCTTTTCCTCTCAAAGCAGAACTAGCAGAGGGCTGCCCAGGAGAAACCCAGACTCAGAGAGGGAGCGTGGCTGGCTGGCATTGCACAGCATGCTGGGGCCTGATGTACTCGCCTGTCATCCCCACATTCTGGGAGGCTGAGGCAGGAGGGCTGCATGTTCAAGCCCAGCTGGGGCAACTAAGCAAGACCTGTCTCTAAACAAAAATAATAAAGGACCTGGGAACGTAGCTCAGCGCAAAGGCCCAGGTTTAATCCCTAGTAGTAGGGAGGGAGGAAGGAAGGAAGGAGAGGGAGAGAGACAGAGACGGAGAGAGGCATTGGGACCGCGTGGTGGACAGAGTGAGCAGTCCTAGGGTCCCAGGGGGTCAGAGCAAATGGCCTTTCCCACAGTGCATCCCAGTGGGGCCCTAAAGGAGGCGGAGCCAGTGGTGGCGATGGCGCCTACATCCCCTGAACCGGCTCAGCATCTCACCTTGTGTTCCTCAGTGGCAACTGCTTTTGATACGGGGAACATGTAACTCCCAACGTGCTAGACGTCAGATGTGCCGAGTTCATGTCCCGCAAAATCAAAGAATGAATTCTAAGGAACAACGGAGGTTAAGAGTAGGAAAAATTTATTGAGAGAGAGAAAGAGCGCTCCCGAGAGACAGGAGGAGAATTAAAAGTGGGCTGCCACAGAGCCCACTTCTCCGCGAATGTTTTATACAACAAAATCAGGAGATGAGTACAACACGGGTCAAACTAGGATCAACCGGTAAGATCAGAAGTACAGCCGCTTAGCTAATATCGATCCAATAGGGAAGCAGCTCACGTAGCAAGGGTACATGGAAAGAACAAAGACATTTTTAGGAAGGGATGGGGCTGGAGGTTCTGATCACCTGTCTGGGTGACTGATGTCTACCTGGATTTTATTGGACCAGGTGATACCAATTATAGTATCATCTCAAGTTATTGCTTATCCTTTGGGGAGGCATGCAGGCCTGGTCATTCCACCCTTATCTTGAGGCCCTGCCTTCGACAGATGCGCCTCCCGCCACAGTTGTAATGTGTTCTCATCTTCCACACTGACTCCCTCCAGGCCCAGCCCTGTCTGACTGCCTATCATGTTTCTACCTAACTTAGCTGCGTCTAATGCTTGGAACAGGTTTTAAACCCCTAGGAGAACTGGCTTTCTCACCTACTGTGCCACAGCTTCCTCCTGGGCTGTGTGCGTTTCCAACCTCCAGCCTCCAGAGGCTGAGCCCTGACGTGCCGAGGGCAGCTCCTGGGGTCTGTGTCCTGCAGCCCCCACTGTGCCTGACCGCGGAGGCACAGTGCTGATATGTGCGTTGTCACCACCACAAGCCCCTCCGCGGGCAGCGACTCCTCCTGCTCTCTACACTCACTGCAGCCAAATGCCAGGCTGCGCCCGAGCACTGGGGCTGGCCTGTTTCCACGTGGCAGAGCACAGAGGATGCCGGCTGCTCTTCCCAGAGTGTGCTACCTCTGCTGCACCTGCTGCGTCTCTTCCCACCGGAGCACCCTTTAAGGCCAAAGCTTTTTACTGAGGCAGCACAGGTGTTGCTGAGGTGTGACTCAGACAATGCACACACATAAGGTGCACCGTTCACCCATCGTTAGCTGATCATAGAGTATGCAGCACCCTTGAGTGACTCTAAAATCGTCCCCTTTTCTTAAAAAGTGACAGTGTGCCCCTCGCAGCACAGCTCTTCCCAGAAGTCTTTCTTCTGTGCTTCTGTCTCTGTCTTCTTTTGGCTTCTTTCTCTGGTTCGTTTTTCTCTGTGTACCGAGCCCCGACGAGGGTGTACTGGGCTCCAGGATGGGGCTTAAAAAAACCAAAACACATTTTTTGGTGCAGGGATGAACCCGGGGCCTGGTGCACGCTAGGCGAGCGCTCTACCGCTGAGCCTCCACCGAGTTTTACATAGATTTTTAGAGAACATTCCAGGTTCCTAGGAAAGCGGAGCCTGCGGGACACAGTCCCCATCTATCGCCCCAACTCCACGCACTCGAGCTCCCCAGCTACAGTGGTCCGTTTGTCACCGCGGTGAACAGCGCCGGGGTCTGAGCTGGCCTTTCCTGCTGGCTGTCCCGAGGCAGAGGAGCAAAGGGCGGCGAGCTCCACGTCCTGCACCAGCCTGTGCGGAACTTGACTGTCTCGTCCCCGGAGCCGGGCCGGCCGGTCCCCGCCGAGCCGCGCGCAGACAGCCCGGCCTCTGCCCGCCCCGCCGGCCGGCCAGAAACCAGGGCTCGCTTGCCGCCCTCTCCAGGTCCCCGGCGCCCGCCGGACGCCAGCCCGGGGCCGCCCCCTCCCGGGGCCGCCCGCGGAGAAGCCGAGGTGGCCGTCCCCTGCCGCTCCTGCCCCGGGCCCGCCCCGGCGCCCCTCCCGAGGCCGGCAGCCCGGGCCGCGCCTCAGTGGGAGCCGGGGGGCCCCTCCCGGGCGCCTCCGCCCTCCTCTCCGGGGCGGCCGCCCCCCGCGTCCGGGGTGACGGTCCCCCGCCCGGCCGCGACTGCCGCCGCCCACCCCGGGACCCGCGGGAAGGAGGACGCCCTGGTCTGAGCGCGCGCGGCCCGGGGCCCTGGAGGAGACTGCCGCGGAGGGAGGCGCCCCCGATTAAATGGCCTCAGTTTCCCCGGCTGCCCGGCTCCTCCGTGTCGCCCTTGCGCGGGCCTCCAGGGGGACGGAGCCCCGCCGAGCCCTGCGGGCTGTGGGGGATGCCGCGGGAGGCGGGAGGAAGGCTGCGGGCCTTGGCAGCTGCGGGGCGGCTGCTCGGCGGCGCCAGCATGAGCAGGCAGGAGGGTGGCGGCTCTGCCGGCGCCAGAGTTGGTGGCAAGCATTTCGTCGTCACCGCTCTACTCAAGAAAGTCTGCACCTTAGTTCAACAGCAGTCTCCCTTGCAGGACTGCAGCCATCGATGTTCGTTTTGAATGTTTAAGAAACAGGGGGCGGGGGGTGGGGGGAGATGGCAGCCCACGCCTGTCTTTCCAGCATTTGGGAGGCTGAGGCAGGAGGATCACTGTGAGTTCGAGACGGGCCCAGGCTGCACGCTGAGTTCAAAGACAGCCTAAACTACGCACGTAGCAAGACCCTGTAAAACAAGCAAACAAAGATTCGTGGAAGCGAAGAGAAGGCCGGGGCTCCATGAGGGAGTGGCTGGGGGAGGCTTCCCGGGGAGGGACATTCAAGCTGGGCTCTGAAGACACTGAGAAGCAGCCCAGGCTCTGGCGCTGAGCAGAGAGAGAAGGCCAGCAGGGTCGAGCTGGGGCAGGGTCCTGGCAGTGGGGGGATGCACACTGGAGATGGGGATGGAAGCCACACAAGGGGCAGGAGGTCACTTTAGTCCAGGTGCAAGCACGTGGAATCAGTTAGGGTTTCAGGCATGGGAGGGGTGCTATCAAATCTTTGCTTCCAAAGAACCACGGAGCTGTGGGGAGCGGGCTAGGAGAGGTAACAGGGGTCTGGGGACATGGGTGCTAGCACTCGCCCCAGCTGTTCCTGGACTCGTCTCCAGCCCAGCTGCATCCCCAGCGGACAACCTAGTCAGCGATGGTGTGGCAGGGATGGGACAGGACGGGCAGGTAGACTGACCGGCAGAGGAGGCCAGCGCCCAAGCCAGGCTGAGTAAAGCACAACATCAGCTGTGTCAGGACTCATCAGAGCCTTTGGTGGGGACCAGGCCTGCAGGCCTCGGAGAAGGGCCACAGCAGCATACTCCACACAGCACTTACTTCGAAACTGTTTTTCCTGCCACGTTTCGCCACCAGATGTCCCCTGAGAAATGCAGAGCATACCACAGTGTCAGACTAGAGGGCGTCTGGGGGCCAGTGACGTTGGCAGTATAAGAATTTACCAGACTGTAGACAAGACAGAAGTTGATTCGGCTCACGCTGTCAGGAGGGACGGCTTTCCGGGAGAAGAGGGCAAGTTTCCAAGAGAGGAATCATGTGGTCTGGGTGAGGGGTTTGTTTTTACAAGGGGATGGAGATGTGGGAAATGGGCAAGAGTCTCAGAAACACATTTCTGGGGTGTGCTGCTCCCCGTCAATCTGCAGGATACCCGCATGTAGCTGAAGGTGCAGGTTGTCAGGGCCTCTGCTTGGGCCTCCCTACAAGCTCTGTGGACGCAGAGAAGGACATCCTCAGGGCCCACCCTCTGGGGACTATCATAACACCAGCTCAGGTGGAAAGGAAATTTCTGAATTACTTTGTCTCCGACTGCTGT